>JADLZL010001958.1:0-264660 GCA_015844335.1 Chrysopogon serrulatus | reverse complement strand
TGCTGGAGACACATGCAGATCTAAGAAATTAGAGCAGAAATCAGGGGTAGTGTCTTGTAGTGTTCGTGTGTATGACTGGAATTTCCCAATTCTCAAACTCTGGTTCTCTACTAGGAAATCTTAGCTGCCAAAGTAACAACTGAGGTCCTAAAGCCCATGATCCCCTCCTCCCCCTTTAAAGATTACGCTGCTCTCCGGCGTGTTTGAGGGAAAAAAACTATTGCATTCAAAACCTGTAGAAGTCCATGGGTTATGTATGTGTGGTGTATTACTGAGGGAGTCAGTGGCCACCACCCTTTTCCCTATCATTCATGAAACATCTGTAACTAGCCTGAAGTAAGATGGTGGCAGACACTTTAACTTTTGGTTTTGTTTGTTACCAAATTTCCAATTTTTAGAAAATATATCTCAATCCTAGCATCATGCTAACCATTATTGCAACGCTTATCCTGCTTCTAAGAGCGAGGGTCATTTTTCTCCTTTTTGCTTAAAAAAAATTCTTACAATCACATTATGGGGACACTCCTGGCGCTGATGTTTTATGGTTTCATGCATTCCTAACTGCATATTTGATCTAGGCCTTATTCATTGTAACTGAGCATCCTGATCATTTCTCTTTATGCACTTGTGCATTTTCTCCAAAAGAATCAATTGTTGAGTGATCGCTCACCTATAGTGTTTCCTCTGTTCTAATTTAGGCATTGTCTACTAGACTGCAACCAGGACTGGAGCAGAAAATTGTTCTGCCACGAAATTCCTATTTACAGGTTTCCTACTAAAGAGTTTCGAGTGCTTCTTCAGACACCTTCCTTTAGCTCACTCTGATCATTGTATTTCCAGGATTATTTTGACGACCTTGCAAAGTACATGAAAGTCGGTCCACCATTATACTTTGTTGTGAAGGACTTCAATTACAGGTATTGATGTGAAATATCGCTCCTAAAGTTTCTCAAAGAAAAGAGTCACGTTGCATGCAAATTATAACAAATATAATATTGACTCTTCCATCTTCCTTAGTTCTTCAAATATAGTCAACTCACTGTCATGTGTGGTTCCTGTGACAAGTGTTGCATATGATATATGCTTTCTTTCTTATAGAGAAAAAAATAATGTCCTGAATAACTGAACTTTGAGGTTTCGTTCATTCCTGATATGGGCATAATAACAGCAATAGCAAATCCTTTTATTCCTGATATGCAAAAAAATTTTAGAAAACAAACTAAGTTTCTTATGTTGCTTGACATGGGACAATTTAGTTGCTACTTTTGGAAAACAAGTACAAATTGTTGGACCTAATAGGAACGGTGGAGATCCTTAAGGTCACTGAATTGCACCCTGAAGCTCTTTTTCTCGAATGTCGAATGCACCCTGAAGCTCTTTTAAGTTGCATGCTTAACAGAGATAGCCAAGCTTGATTTATGTTTTCTTTTATATTGTTTTCCAGCTCTGCATCGGTGCATACGAATCAAATATGTTCGATCAACCAGTGTAATTCAAATTCTCTTTTGAATGAGGTATATTATTTTCCTGTGTTTTAACAAAGTTCTGTTCCAGAATATATTCAGTGGTAAATTATTCTTAGCCCAATTTAGCAGTGCAATATATATCAGATATGTGCTTGTTTAGTATAAGGTTACCCAATGCAGAGTGCACACTGCATGCAAACTGCAAACTGAGCATCCGGTGCAACAGTTCATTTTGTTGTGAAGATGGCACAACATGGTTGTTTCAATCATGCAGATATCAAGACAATCATTATCCCCTGAGACCAGTTACATTGCTAAACCTGCTGCTTCATGGCTTGATGACTTCCTAATCTGGATGTCCCCTGAAGCATTTGGATGCTGCAGGAAATTTGTGAATGGAAGTTACTGCCCTCCAGATGATCAGGTTATACACTGTTTCCTTGCTTGGCTTACCATATTTGTTTGCATTTGACCAAAACAGAACTCTTATCTGAATCACTGCAAACTTCCATCACTGTGAGAGAAAAAAAAGGATGACTAGTACTAACCAAGAAAACAGTAGCTGGTTACTCCATGCCTCCATGGAATATCTTCTCTGTTCTCTCCAATGTGTAGACATTTGGAGGAGCAAACTGTAGCCTGTAGGCAAGTGCAGCAACAAGAAAAAAAGCATCTTCCTTGCCTCATCACTGCAGGAAACCTGTGGGTCACTGCATAAGAATACACTGCTGCGCATACTGAAGTAGCAACAGTTGCTATACTAAGAAATTAACTTTTTGAGTGCACCTTTGTCATATCATACTATGGTAAGTAACATTCAAACCTGTATTTTACAGCCTCCATGCTGCCAAAACGATCAGGTTTCAGGCTCTTGCATCACAAGCAAAACCTGCAGTAACTGTACAACGGTAATACCTGTAATCTCGGTGCCTTTTACTTTATTGATCAATTACTGATGATTGTTTTCTGTATTACCTTGTCCTATTATATGCAATTGATAAATGCTTAAATTGTATGGTTCAACCATAATCTACGCACTACTATATATCCTAGTAGAAATGAAATGTTTCTGATCTACTTGACATGCTTTTGTCTCAGTGCTTCCTACACTCAGACTTGGATAATGGGCGTCCATCCACAATCCAGTTCAGAGATAAACTTCCATGGTTTCTTGATGCACTTCCATCGAGTGATTGTTCTAAAGGGGGAAAAGGAGCTTACTCAACAAGTTTAGACCTCAGGGGTGTGTGTAGTGTTTCATGATCGTGTACCACTGTACCTTATCATTACACTGTCTTTTAGGATCTGAAATCGTGTGTAACATATAGATTTCCACTAAGCAGGTGGAACTAGTGTTCTTGATGAATCTTTCTTTTTCAGGTTATGAAAGTGGCATTATACAAGCGTCAGCATTCCGAACATACCATACTCCCCTTAACAAGCAGGTAGTAAACTAGCATGCAACCCATTATGATTATCCCTGTATTTCCTTTCAACATTGCCAAAACTAATCAGTATTTCTTTTTCTTTTTCCTAGAGTGACTATGTTAACTCAATGAGAGCTGCCCGGGACTTCAGTTCTAAAATGTCCAAAGATTTACAGGTACCTTGGGTGCAACACATTTTTAGACCAAGACAATATTAATGAAAAGTATAAAAAGTACAGCCTTCAAATATAACAAGTATGGATAATTGGACAATGGATACTGATTACATAGTCTAACAAAGACCTGTTCGTTCTCTTGATCTACTTTCTCCTGCTGCAAACTCAAGAACAAAATAGATTATGCTCCTTTTTTCTCTATCGTTGGGAGAGACATGGCTAAGAAATTTACTGATAGCACCAACCAACCAAGCTACTGCTTATTTGGAGAAAATCTCATTGTGCTAGCTTTATATTTTCAGCTGAGGTGCATAAAATGATAGTTTGATACTCTGTCTGTTCAAATTGTAGTTCACTTTAGCTCTGTCCTAAGTCAAACTTCTCTGCATTTGACCAAGCTCAAAGAAAATGCACCAACATCTACAACATCAAATTAGTTTAATCAAATTCTCCATGAAATATGTTTAATATAAATTCTCCATGAAATATGTCGTGATATTGCATTTATTTGAACTTGTAGATGTTAATATATTTTAAAAAAATTCTTGGTCACAGTTAGAGAAGTTGTCATTAGGGCAAAGCTAAAGTGATCTGTAATTTGGACCTGGCGGAGTATTACACAGGGTTGCTTCTGAGAGTTTTCCAAGTTGTACTGTCTAACAACCCTCTGGTATATCTTATTCATGCAGATGAATATTTTCCCATATTCTGTGTTCTATATATTCTTTGAGCAATACCTGAGCGTGTGGAAGACAGCTATCATGAACATCTGTGTTTGCCTTGGTTAGTAACTAAATCTGCTATTTGTTATTTTATTTGGTGACATACAGTATTTGTTACACAGGTATCCCGATTCACGAAATTTGCACCCAATATAACTCTTGATATAAAAGAGAACTAATATATTCAATTAGTATCTTAATATAAATATGCAGCATAGAGCATTCTTGCTAGATGTTGAGTGCCAATTTTTATGAACTGGTTTTATGATTCATTGAACTGGTATTGGTACAATACTAGAGTGAGTTTCCAGTGAATTGATTGCTGCATGGTAGTAATTCAGACAGTATTTATGAAACTTCCGGGTATTTTTCTTGAAACTGGTCAGTTCCTTCCCGGCTTTGGTAGGCCTGGAGAGGTCCCAGTCATGTTATGAACAGTTGCACAATGTTCTGGCTGAAGTGGTCCCATCCAGCTAGGCTTCTAGCTGAATCTTTCGTTACAGTAGTATTATTATGAATGCTATATATTTTCTTCACGAAACTACAAGTTTCCACTCCATTTATAGCCTAGATGAAAATGGAAGTAATACATCACCACAATAAAAAAGGGCAAAATGTTTTATTCAACATGTTTTTTTTACTCCATAGATTTTCTTAATTTTGAATTAGCTGCTAGACACAATCATATAATGAAGTATAGTAAGCTATCTGTCGCATTTAATCTGATCATGTTCATTGTGCGAAAAAATTGCAGGTACCATATTTGTTGTTTGCTTCATAGTTACCAGCAGGTTAGCTGAGTGACTGAGTCTATTCATATCCTAGTGCTAGCTATTTCCAATTTGTACTCTATTTATTAGATCCTTATATTCATTATCTTATCCTAATTTCAGTCTATGGGCTTCAGCAATCATTTTTATTGTGCTAGCAATGATAGTCTTGGATTTGATGGTATGTTTGACCCTCTTGTGTACTCTTGGAGTTTGAATACTTCGATAATTGTTTAGCTTAACTATTTATTCCTAATGCATATATAATGCACATACCAGATTTGAAGTATGCTGTTGAAATCAAGTGGGCTATCGGGTCATTGTATGATTTGTTTGATAGCTGAACTAATCAAGAACTGAGGCTAGCTCAGTTGATCAAGGACCACCTAGGTTCAGGTCCTTGTCGAGGCGAATTTGGGTGCCTATTTGTTTGTTCTTAATGAAGAGACCACCTATTTTCCCCCTACGTTGGCCGCTTTTTTGTTAGAGGGAACTAAGTAAATTGTAGGATTCACAACCATTGGTGAAGCCTGTGGATATGTTACCTAGCTACGCTATGACATTTAATAATCATGCTGAAATATAAAAATGGAAACCTTTATAAATGAATCTAAAAAAGGCCCCTTTACATCACCTGCCATTATTGGCATGTACTGCACTCCTGGGTATTTGTATATATAAATATAACCCTTGTCTATATGATGTCAGGGAATCACAGTACAATTTTACACCCCTAGTAATGATATTCATTTATCCTCTTGCAGTGTTAAATTACCGTTTACTCTAATTTATATTTTCCTTTTTGCCCTGAAATTGTTTTGCAGGGGGTGATGGCCATCCTTGGTATTCAGCTCAATGCAATTGCTGTTGTAAACCTTGTTATGTCGATAGGAATCGCTGTCGAGTTCTGTGTTCATATCACGCATGCCTTTATGGTAGGTGCATTGTACATATCAGTCCCAATTCTTTGAGTTTTGTTGATTTATGTAATCACTGGAAAGTTCTAACCCTAGCATCTTTATACAAAATTTGAAGAATCTAAATGGGTTGGTATGAAGATTCCACATTTTTCAGGCCATTTCCACTGAACTTTGTTTCACACAATTGCACATGTCATGAAACCTGTCGACCAGTATTTGCATCATATCTAGTAATTCAGTTTTGGGCTTCAGTGTGGAAGCATTTTAATTATATATACTTTGTGTACAGTCTGCATAAGTTCTCATAGCAAGGAACATGATAGTTCTAATGCCCCACAAACCCATTAAAACAGAAATGCATAGCTGTTTTTTTTCCTGATATAAACGTACTACTTCTAAACAAATATATTTAGCTTAAGTGTTTGTTAGTTAAGCTGTTCTTTTCCACAGCATGCACTATGACTTAACTTTGTTTCTCTTATTGTTTATAGATTGGCACTGGGGACAGAGAAACTCGTGCAAGGCAGGCTATATCCACGATGGGTGCGTCTGTATTCAGGTTAGAGATTGCATTCTCCTAAGGAAATAAGACAGGAGCAAGATTTAACGTTTAATTTTCTTTCAAAAAAAAGATTTAACATTTAATCACTGGAACACTTTAATTGGTATTACAACTTATCCTTGGTTGATTGAACTTATGCATTCATGTGCTTGGGTAAGTGTTTTTTACAACAGCTCTTAGATGTTAAAATTTGACTGTTTTGTGCAAGAATCTTACAAAAAAAGATTTAAAACTGGCGTCAATTGGATTTGCTTGCTATGTCTACACTTCAGTGCAATATTTATTATCATAGTCTGACACATTTTTTGGCTTTTCAGTGGAATTACCTTGACCAAACTTGTGGGAGTTATTGTCCTACGTTTTGCGAAATCTGAAGTCTTTGTGGTACCTACTTCTGAATCCACATTGAACCTAAATATTAGCTTGAATTGCACATTATTTATTGTTTCAATATGACTACAGGTCTATTACTTCCAAATGTATTTGGCGCTTGTCATCATTGGATTCCTGCATGGGCTTATCTTCCTACCGGTTAGGATCTAGATATTTTTTCTGGTATCTCTTATCGTTTCCACAGAATCCCTCGTAAAAGAACTTCACCCATAAATTACTAAATCTTTCAGGTCGTTTTGAGTTTATGTGGCCCTCCTCCAAAATCAGGGGAAGCCAATAGGACAAAGTCAACCACCTTCAGATTCAACCGAGCGGACTTGACAAGATTTTATTTGAGTTGGGCGGTTACATACTCAAAAATTGAAATAGGTTAGTTTGGGGCTTCCTCTGTGCGTCCATGTACATGTATATCCATATGTCCCAGTGGAGGAGCAACAGTGAGGTGTACAGCATTTACTGAAGGTGAAAGCAGTCTTACAGATCCGTAGGGAAATATTGTACATATCCATGTTAGTATGACTAGGTTAGTTGGTGCTACACATGGCAGGGAAGGGAACTAAGGCGAATTGGGGCTCGGTGTATCTAGTTGGCTGCAGCCTGCAGTTCGCTGGTTGTTTGTTCTGTGTCACCATAGACTCCGAGAGTAGTGCTTCTTTTCGGTATTGCTTCGTATTGAGCTTGTCTTCGTTGGATCTGGATTCATTCCGTATGCTTGTTGTAAGGTTTGCTTTTGTAGGCATGCGTGCTCCGTTCTTGCCTAGCATGCACAACGGTTCACATGAATCATGATGTTTCTGGCTTTGTCTGGACGACACACATGCTGTAGCTGGAGACCGCACAGTCAAACAAATCCCATTGTAACCAACCCCTCTCTCTCTCTCTCTGGGGACGCTCTTGTGTGGTATTCAGTAGACTGTAGATAAGATTTTCTGAACCCAAGAATTAACATCTGGTGAAACAAACGGTGGATTTCACGTGACCTTCACGGTCCCTTGCGAACCCCATCCGTCGGCACGTACATGCTCTGCCACCGTGAGATACCACTAGCACCGCCCTAAAGACTGCTGATGGTAGACGGTGGTGCAACAACGGCTTCTTGTTCTTGCTGCACCATCCATTTGCACTCATCAAATCTATGGCAATGGCGCGGTGAATTCAAACCCTTTTGTCATCGTGCCATAGGAAACCTCATGAGGACTATCAATGATAAGAAATCCCTCGAGCACTAGTTGCATTTGTAGTTGCGTGATCCAGAATGCATAATCCGTATAGTTGACGGTATATCTGCTAAACTGGATACTGACTGAAAATCTATTGACTCAAATAAGTCCACTGCTACAGTGTTTATTGGCAGTTGACAGTATTAATTTCTGATTGGGGCGAAGTCTCTGACTCTGAGGCTCTGGTAGTACTGTAGCTGAAGTACGTACGCGTCAGATACATTTTCCCGCGGTCGCTCGCTACGCCTAGTAGGCTCAGCCGCCAGAGCTAGGTTTCAAATCAGTCCATTTGGCTTCATGCGCAACGGCAAGCAGTCAAAAGGACAGTGACAGTGGAGTAGCGTGACAGCGTATGCGCTATGCCTGCCAAATAATTTAATGACAAATCTGAGAGTCATGCAATCTTAGGGCCGTTTGGTAGCGTCGAGCAGTTTCTCACTTTCTCCGTAAATCACCTTTTCTCGTATACTCCTCCGTCATGAGTGTCGCTTCGCTTTCCGAGAAATAAATACCGATAATTTTAATAAATAATAAATATCATCGATTAGTATTATAATTAATATCATCAGAAAGATCTTTAGATCTAGTTTTTTAACAAAGTTATTTGGAGATATAAATATTACACGTATTTTCTACAAATCAAGTCAAACTTGTGACACGCATCCCATAGCAACACTTATTTAGAGACGGAGGGAGTAAACGTTAAAATTTTATACAGATTCTAGTGGGGATCAAATAGGAATTACTCCATTTACACTAGAAGCTAGGAATTGTGATGGTCCACTGCTCCTTGTTCAGTCCATCAGAATCATCTCTTTTTAGAGAATTAAAGAAATGAAACTATAAAAATAGAAGCCATTGTAACGGTATTTTTCTTTAAAAAAAATTCAATCGTAGACCAGCGGTGTTGGACTCTAACAGACAGACACGTATGCAACTAGAACATGTACCATAATGTGGCGTTCCGAACGACTGAACGACGAATGATTACTCCGGTTGGGAATGTTGTTGTCTGTGGTGCAGAACGGCGTGAGGGGGCTGATTTTGGACATGTACGACTACCGCAACGACGTCTGGCTCTGCCACTCCTACTGGGGGGTAGATGCCAGAACTTCACTGCGTTTGTAAGACTAGCCACAATATGAGCTTTTGCCGGTGCTAAAAGAGGAGAGTGAATCTTTAAGCATCAGATCATCACGTTGCAGCAAGCGATGCTAACTTAGAAATTCCAGGCATCGGGGCATGTTGGTAAGCCGATGCTTGCCAAATAAAAAATGATTTCTCAGCTGGCCCACCAATAGTTAGCTAAGGGTAATGATCCTATGATAGGTTTGGTCCACTTTCTCATGCATTTTAATGTCTTTGATGCTAAACGTTATGACCCACGAAAAGTTTTGAGCATCTGTGCGGACTGCATCCGCATTAATTTTTTTGGCATCGGGACACACCGTGGCTAGTCTAAGCTCTTCTTTTCTCCTCCCTCTCCACTGAGATAGAAAACCAGCTCTGATTCTGACCTCGGGTTCCCTCCCTCCCTCCTGGCCAGTGGCAATGGCAATGGCACTGCCATGCAGCAACCGGCGGTGAACCGTGAACGTGCTCTTAGAAATCAGTATGAGAAACCATCAGATGAGCCCTCGCCAGTCTCTGCCAAGTGGCTCCGTATGCAACTAGAACATGTATACTCGCTAGTCTCTTCCCAAGCGGCTCCCAGCGCAGGCCCATCATCTCCTGTCTCGCGACTTCTCACTGGACCACATGATCTCGTCCGTCTCGGTCAGTGGAGCACTGGAGCGGGGAGCGGGGTCGACTGGGAGGGGCGTCGCACAGATAAAGTGACGACCGACGAGGGACACGATGCGGACTCGCTCACGCTACCCGCTTCCAAGTGGATCCCATTGTACTCAAACATGTCCACGCGTCGCTGCGTAGCGCGCACCACAGAACCAAGGCCCACTGGTCAGTGGGCCGAGATACGGAGCCTCCTGAGCGAGTCCCCACATGACCTGACCTGACCCGCCGAAGCGAAGCGTCCGAGCCTAACCCGACCGGGTCGGACGGCACCGGCGTAGCCGCGCAGAGCGCAACCAGAGGCGTGAGGCGTCTGTTTGAAAGCACATGCACGTGCCATGACCGTTACGACCACGCGGCGGGCCGGGGGACGGCTCACGGCCGGCCCTCTCGAGCTGTCCGGTCCAACGGCTCACGCTGCGGCCCACTAGCCGTTGGCCTCCATCGCTTTTCGCCCCTTTCAAATTCTGCCCCTTCCCTCCTCTCACGCAGCCTTGCCGCATCTAGGCATCCCAGCAACTAGACAAACCCCAGCCCCCCTTCCTCGTACGCCAGCGTAACGCTCTCTCCCAATTTCTCCCCCAAGAACAAGAGAACCAAAAACAAAATAAAATCCGCTCGAAATCTTTCCAATCCTTCCTCTCTATCTCTCTCCTCCTTCGAATCCCAAGGAGGCGGCCAGAGAGGAGAGAGAGACTGGGACTAGAGAGCCGTTGCCGTTGCTCTCCTCTGGTTGTTATTATTAACGCCGCCGCCGCCGCCCCCCGCATTCGTATGGTCTGCGTCGCTCCGGGGCTCCTGCGTCCGTAAGGCACCGCCGCCGCGTCTCGGCTGGATCGACAGGGCCGCCCGATCCGTCTCTCCTCTTCCTACTCCGGGTGCGCTTGACGGATCGCTGCGCTGCGCTTCTCTCCACTGGGATCGGGGGGGGCCGTTTCTTGAATCGAATCCTGAGCCGCCGCCGCCGCTGCCGTGTGCTGTGTGTGTGCAGGTCGGCGTCGGGGACGATGGCGGCGAGGGTGGCTGATGAGAACAGGAGGCCGGCGGCCGGGAAGCCGGCGCCAGGCGTCCGAGGTGGGTGCGGGCGGCCCGGGCTGATCTCCTCTTGGATTGCTTGCTGCGTCGCGAGTCCATGTCTCTGATCTCCTGATTTGTGCAGAGATGGGGACCCGGCGCGCGCTCACGGACATCAAGAACCTCGTCGGGGTTGCCCCGTACCCCTGCGCCGTCGCCAAGAAGCCCATGCTGCAGTAATCTCCTGCCCCCAAGATCGTGCCTTTTTCGTGGTTCTTGGGTCCAAATCTTGTTTAACCATGGCGTTCCTTTCTTCTCTTCAGGAAGAGTAGAAAGGACGAAAAGAAGACAGCGGTGCCAAGCAGCCGGCCCATGACAAGGTTAGGACTCTTGCTAGCTCTTCTTGCGCTCTGGCATTTCTTGGAGGCTTTGGTCTGATCTGGGCATTGCTTTGGTTGTTCAGGCAACTTGCCGCCTCCTTGGCGAGAAAAGAACAACCTGAATGTCAGACGATCTTTACTGATCCAGAACCCGGAGTTGATCAACAGAAGGAATCAATCGGTGATGACACCGTTGATATCGATGTGGAAATCTACGAGCCGGACGATGATAGTGATAGTGACATGGACATGGTATTTGCACTTCTGATTTGTGCTGTTCCTCAGAAGGGATGGGTTTTGGGCATCTTTGTCATGGCTCTGTGGCTTACTGTTATGTTTGGCAATGCAGGGTGAGACAGAGAACAAGGACATTATGAACCAAGATGAATTGCTCATGGATATTGATAGTGCAGACTCTGGGAACCCGCTTGCAGTAACAGAATACGTTGAAGAGCTTTACAAGTTTTACAGAGAAAATGAGGTGGTTTATTGTCAGACGATGCTTATCTTGTTCCTTTTTGGTAGATAATCTCAAATCATTAATTTTTGGTAGATAACTGAAATCATGTATTCTAAACTTTTGGGTGATATCTCGAATGCACAGATGCTTTATCTATATGTGCTTATAAGAATGAACATGTTCCTTGCAAAACTAAATAAATTAGACTTGAAACCTGTAAAGATCAATCTACTTAAGACAAGATTCTTATCTGCGGTATGGTATATGTGGAAATGCATGCCTAACATTGTTTAGTATCTTTTATGCACTTTAAGAAACTAATGTAAAGAAAAAAAATGTCAATATGTTTGAATCGAGTGATACTGATATAGCACATTGGTCCACCTTACAGTCAGGAGTAGGTAACTATTGTGCTAGTTGTCACGTGCAATACATTGGAAAGTTATGCTGCACTAAAATCATCACTACATAATACTTGTACGATTGGAACCACTTCATCTGTTATACACTGTGAAAGCTACAACAGTTCATCATGTCTTTGTACTACTAAAATTGGTTCCATCAGTATTTTTGAAGCAAATCATGGTCACCAGAATGAAACTTATTCCCAACAATATCCTTACATTGACAAACACTTAAGCAGGCTTCTACTATCTTGGAATTTTTTTTGTATTGTAGTTTCTATTATCTTTTCAGTATTACCAATGTGTGTGGTGCTTTATGCAGGCTAAGAGTTGTGTAAGGCCTGATTACATGTCCAGTCAACAAGATATAAATTCAAAGATGAGAGCAATTCTGATTGACTGGCTGATTGAGGTACAAAAAGCATGAACCTTACAAATTATTTGGGTCTGAAACTGCATGTTTTAATAATTTTGATGGTCCTTTTGCTAGGTTCACTACAAGTTTGATCTGATGGATGAGACGCTCTTTCTTACGGTAAACATAATAGATAGATTCTTGGAAAAGGAAGTGGTTCCAAGGAAGAAGCTGCAACTGGTTGGAGTCACAGCTATGCTTCTTGCTTGCAAATATGAAGAGGTCTCTGTTCCAGTTGTTGAGGACCTTGTGCTCATTTCTGACCGTGCCTACACAAAAGGGCAAATTCTGGAAATGGTAATCCCACTAAATACAATTTGCACTCACACTTTGCTTAGTTCTTTTATTATACTTAATTATCTGAACGTACAATGATCATAGAATAGGATCGATATATGCTACATCAAATAAGTAACATTTCCTTACAACAGACATGGATCTTTTACTGCAAAATTGTGATTATAATTTTCTGCATAAGTGGAACATGACAGGTCAATTTGTAATCTTCTGAATTATTTCTCCCACTTCTGTATATCCTTGCACAGTCTTCTTTTTTTTTAGTAGATAGTGTACAATGATTAATTGATTATATCCTTAGCGAGTAAATAGCATCTGCTTAAAGCAGAAAAAAAAGATTATTACTGCAAAAATGCAATTATGTCCTTTCTACATCAGTGCACCATGTCAATTGTAATCTTTCGGATGATTTCTGCCTGTTTTGCTGTCTTCTTGCACATCCTTGCATGCTGTCTTCTCCCTGTTTTGCCATTATTTTACAGTGATTTATTTGTTATTTTTGGCTAAGAGTTCAAAATCTTCTAATTGAGCAGGAAAAGTTGATTCTGAACATACTACAATTCAACATGTCTGTTCCAACACCTTATGTCTTTATGAAGAGGTTTCTGAAAGCTGCAGATGCAGATAAACAGGTGAATTATCACTACCTGATCCGTGTTGTCTACTTGGATAACCAAAACACCAGTAGTAGGGTTTTACGATTGACATAATGCCACACTGTTGTATCTTGCAGCTTGAGCTAGTGTCATTTTTCATGCTGGAACTCTGCTTGGTAGAATACCAAATGTTGAATTATCGACCTTCACATCTGGCTGCTGCTGCAGTTTATACTGCACAATGTGCTATCAATCGTTGCCAGCACTGGACAAAGGTTTGCGAGTCACATAGCAGATACACTAGCGACCAACTCCTGTAAGTCCATTTCAAGTCACACTTCCTCACTGCATTTTACAAGCATCTGTATCCTGACTTTCTGTGTACACCTTTTGCTGTTCTCTCAGGGAGTGCTCAAGGATGATGGTAGACTTTCACCAGAAGGCTGGAACTGGCAAGCTCACCGGCGTGCACAGGAAGTACAGTACCTACAAGTTCGGGTGCGTGGCCAAGATTTTGCCTGCACAGTTCCTGCTGGAGTCGGGAGGGACACCGCCTCCTTCAGGTGCAATCTAGTTGAATCGTCCTATTCAACTGGGATGGATTAAAATTTTTTAGCATACTCAGAGAACAGATGCAGAAAACATCGTGTTGATGTTGCCCAAAAGTGCATCGAATTTCCTTGGAGAGTTATGATTAACTGTTTTTTTTATCTGTCCTGAATGACGAGTGACGGTCGGTCAGGTCGTGCAGTAGTTATACTGCGGCTAATAACGAACTGCCCTATTCAGGAATGCTGTTGCAACCTTGTAAAGAAAACAAGTTCTGAATCAAATGGATCAATAGTCTTTGTCCAAAATGTTCTCTCATTTCGATGTTCACTTGATGGTTGCAACCTTGTTTGCGGATTGACATTTGACGTGACTTGGTGACTGATGCCATCTGATGTGAACTCAAATGTGGCGCAGACACGCAGTTGATGGAATGGTATCATGGTATCACCTGGATTCGAGATCTGTCTTGCCATGCAAAGCTTTTAAAACGTGTTTATAATACATTTGTTTTAGAAAATTTCTGGAGCCTTACCCCGGTTCGAGATCTGTCTTGCCATGCAAAGTTTTTAAAACGTATAATACATTTGTTTTAGAAAATGTCTGGAGCTTTCTGTATATTTTTCTTATTTTCCTAACCTTATTTCAAAGTTTCTAAAGATATTTTTCATAAATCTAAATATTTTATTTGAAATTTTCGTATCACAATCTATCTTTGATTTTTTGGATTTTTTTCTATCACAATCTAATACGTATTTACTTATTTTTTAACTGAAAAAAGATAAACCAGTCTGAAAGACATAACTTAAAAGATGTCTAGTTGTTGATGTTAAATTCGATCAAAGCACTAGCAAGAGCTAGATCGTCAGAGCTGCACATGGTCAAGACACGCAGTGAATGGTCTAAACGGCAAGGTCGATTTGACGCTTGTTTTTTTTACTCAAAACATCAATGAACAGCTCCTGGTATTGGAAGGAGTACGGCCGGGGTGCCCTGAGATAACCAAAACCACCTAGAATGTAGATAAATAAATCTCTCCATCGGCTGTTATCCTCTCATATAAATAAAGGATGCTAATCTTATCTTGATAGAAAATTTATTATACATAATTTATAAGTTTTGATATCGGATGAGTCTTGATTTGGTCTTGGTCTACGAAAATCGGTTTAAACAGTGTCCATGTTTTTAGAGAAACTAGCCTTAGTGTGGTTTCTTTGGTTATTTTCTTTTTTTGCAAATTTGGCCAATTCAATTTGAATTTGATCACTTTTGTGTACACTCGTTTTTTAGTCTATCTTTATTTCTCATGATCATATTTTGGCTGTCAACCTTGGTTTTAAAGTTTGAAGAGAAAAATTAAAATATAAATATAGTTTCTTTTTTTCAGCAGAAACTATGACTATAGTTCCTATTTTTAGCAACCACTGTGACTATTTTTCATATTAGGAACGACAACGATTCCCGAATCCCGTCGGCCCGTTAGAACAGACCGGAGGAGTCCTTTAACATTCAAAATGTGGGTTACGGCCCATGAGGCTGTTCTGTCCAGAATCAGCTCGGCCCGGACTCCCCACCGTTCCCCAACTACGCTACGCCCCGCCAGCGCAAAAGCCAATTGGCGTCACGTCACGTCGTCGCCTTTCCGAAAACCGGCGGGGACTGGAAACGGAAGAGAAGACAGGGGCGGCGACGCCGTCACGATTCGCGCCCGCGATTTGCCCCCCTTCTCCACCTCCCCCGTCCGTCCCGCGGCAAATCACGCGCGGCGACGCTCGAATCATCCAACAGGGGAATCGTCACGGGGCGGCCTCTCCGACCCGTTCGCGCAGCCGGTTGGGCGAGTCGTCGGCTCAGGTCTCCTTCAAGCTCTCCTGTTTCCTTCAAATCCATGCGGTCATGCCCACGGGTGGTTCTCTAGCCCCTCCCGTAGCTTCGCGTTCCTCTTCGTTCTTCTCGTAGGAGATTGAGCGATCTGAGATGCGATTTCGTGTTTAATTTTGGTCCGTTGCAACCACTTTTCGTTGCCTAGGTTTTTGGTGGGGTTGGTCGTGCTGGTGGTCCTCAATGTAGTTGTACTTGTATTCAGTTCATATCAGCTCTATGGGACTAGTTAGATTGTTTGCGTTTGGATGTTCTGTGCTTCATTCATGGATCGTCGACTTGTCCGTGGGCATGAGTTTGACAGGTTGATTTCACACTTTTGAGCTCATTGCAGATAATATAGACTGGGCGTGTGGATCCACGAGTTTGATCCCGTTAATTTGGATTCAAGTGCCACCTTTTGGTCAGGAAGGTGATGCTGGATGACGCTGACGGACTTTGAAAGCACACCGGTTGAAACAAGTGCTGTCGGTCACCATGAGGGTCAATATTGGGCTCCTAGTGCCCTTGATGGCACAATACTCCACACCCATGTGGGCTACTTTAGTTGCTGGATTCTTCATGCTGCTTGCGCTCTCATTCTCCATGTACCTGATATTTGAGCATCTCTCAGCATACAACAATCCAGAGGTTTCTAGTTCCTACTTTTGCATCCTATCATCATTTTTTTTACATAATTCTGTTTATCAGAACCATGGCAAAGCATAATTTTCACTGTTTTAAGTTCTGTTCTACTTGTACAGGAACAGAAATTTGTACTGGGTGTTATTTTCATGGTCCCTTGCTATGCAATTGAGTCGGTAAGGCCTCTAAAACACTTTATGTATGTGCTACATTACCCATCAGCATGTCTAATTTTCTTCTTCTTTTGGAACAGTATATTTCTTTGATAAATCCAAATACAAGTGTTTACTGTGGCATCCTACGTGATGCTTATGAAGCATTTGCAATGTACTGCTTTGGAAGATATATTACTGCATGTTTAGGTAAGTTATACCTATAGACATTGCTTTCTTGAAAATACATGTTGTGTCGTCTTCTTCTTAGCTGTCACTGTATTTTGCATATGGAGCTTTATTTCAAAGAGCAGGAATGTAACATAATTTTGAACAGCGCAATCTTTTGTCTTAAATTACATTAAATGTACTTCTGCGGGCCTGTCATTGCAGCATTGCACATCCTGGAGTTGCATCAATGTGTTCTAATTCCAGAGAAGGGGGGAGTTTATTATAATATGTATTACACCAGATGCTACGAATGCCAGGTTTATCATAAGGCTGTGTAGCATTTGCAAAATGGAGGCACTGTTTCAGAGTACAAAATATTTGTGAAAGCTTGATAGATACTGTATATGGGTGTGGAGTATTGTGCCATGCAGTGGCAGGCAGGCTATCTATATCATTTTTCTTTGTAGTCCAGAGACTGTTTCAGCTTGCAATTGCTACATTGTAATTTTACAATCCAAGGCTAAAAGAAACCCCTTCAATACTGGATTACAGCAATCTACAATCTAGTTTCCACCAGCATTTAAAATCTATCAATCCACAAGGTGCTTTTCACATTCTGCAGCTAAAACAATCAAACCCTTAATTATTTTGTCTTTCTGACACACTTCATGATATATATTTTTTGGACCACTTGCTGCTTTCATATTTTGTTCTCTTCATTTGTGTTTGTTTATTATGTCTGATCAAATATAGGTGGGGAAGATAAAACAATAACATTTTTGAAGAGGGAAGGTGGCTCTGGTTCTGGGCAGCCTCTACTGCACCATGCATCTGAGAAGGGAATCATACACCATCATTTTCCTGTAAATTTTGTATTGAAGCCCTGGAGATTGGGGACGCGGTTCTACCTGATTATCAAATTTGGAATCTTCCAATATGTATTTCCACAAGCCCTTGCAAATTCTTATATCTGAGAAGGCAAAAATAAGACTTAGTTATGTGCTTTTTGCACCTGCAGGTGATCATAAAGACTCTCACAGCTACCTTATCTCTTCTTCTAGAACCTTTTGGTGTTTATTGTGATGGAGAATTCAATTTACGATGTGGGTAAGACAATTATTTCCTTTCTGGTTCTTTCTCTTCATATCTGAAAATACATCTTCCTTACATTGGTTTTTGTTTATGAGCATGCTATGTTCGTTGAATGGAATCGCCACATCATCCTCATAATACATGTTCTGCTCCTTTTTTCGAAAAGACAGCAAAGGATTTTTGCTTGGCTGCAAATATTATTAGAAGAAGACAATTGACCCAGTTTATAAGGGAAAATGGGCCCAAAAACCATACAACTAGGTGGGGTTACAAAGTACAAACACCTAGCAACTTGAATTGTAGAACACACAACTATGGGTACACAAATCATCCCCACACAACTTTGGTCCTTTGACCAAATACAACTAGGAGTACACACCTGACACCTATGGTCCAAAGACCAAAAGCCAACAATCCAATTGCTTGGCACCACAACTCATCTAGAAGAGCATCACTGAGCATGACTTACAACTATTATCTTTACTCAAATTCACTGGCCAGCCACGCCAGGACAACTATGTTGGTCCAAACGTCAGGGCAATTACTCAAAGCTGCCTACACAAAACCAACAAGGAAAAAGGCTGGCATCAAACCAGATGGAAAGCACCAAGCCACATAGCTGGAATAGCCTAGTGAAGCCTTCAAGAAGGTAACGATGCCGGGGTACACTGGATCTGCCCTCCAGGCCATCGACGTCCCTCCAAATGGATTTGGTCAACCCTGACATGGCACTGGATTCCAAACCACAAAATGCCACATGAACAGATAAGAGGAGGGGGGAGGAAGTAAAGGGTATGGAGGGGAGATGGCTCGGGGGAGGGCTGAGAGGGCCTCGCAGTCTCACCTGCCAGGCCTTCGGCAAGCAGCTCTGGTGGCAGCAGAGGCAGAGATAGGGTTGAGGGAGGGTTGCTGGCAGGGGGATATAGCAGCTGCCCGATGTGGATGATGCAGGAGCGAGTTGTTTCTCCACTGTACTATGTCATGCTTTCATGGGGGATCATATCTTATTTGCTTGTTTTCCATTATGAATGAACCAATGATACCTAAATCAGTTATTTCATCTTCTCTTTTTACATTTTGTTCTAAAACCCCAATGCATATATTTGTGATGCAGGTACCCTTACTTTGCTGCAGTTCTCAACTTTAGTCAATATTGGGCCCTGTACTGTCTAGTAGCATGGTATACAGCTACCAAGGACGAATTGGCGCCTATAAAGCCTCTGGCTAAGTTTCTTTCTTTCAAATCAATAGTATTCTTGACTTGGTGGCAAGGTGTGGTGATTGCAATAATGTATGCATTGGGCCTTCTTAGAAGTCCTTTAGCCCAGAGCTTGGAGTTAAAATCAAGCATTCAAGATTTCATTATTTGCATAGAGGTATTCATCCTTCCAGGGTGTTTTTAACTTTTTATTATCTATCACCGCTTTTGCTTAAAAAAAAAATCCATTTCTTTCATATTTATGTGGCTAGCTGTAGATATCTGATAGCACCATGTCTTTCTCCAGGACAGATGGGCATTGCTTCAGTTGTTCACCTCTATGTGTTCCCAGCCAAGCCTTATGCACTCTTAACCAATCAGTCATCTGGAAACATTTCTGTACTTGGGGACTATGTATCCTCTGACCCTGTGGACCCTTTTGAAATTAAGGAAAGCAACCGGCCTACCAAAATGAAGCTTCCGCAGTTGGAACCAGATGAGAGAAGCGTGACAAACATAAAAGAAAGTGTTAGGGACTTTGTTGTCGGCAGTGGAGAATATGTGAGTGCTGGGACCAAATCTTCTTTCTGAGCATTACTGATAAATTTCCTGTCTTTATACGTTATATATAGGTTGGCTTTGAATTTGTTTGATCCAATTGAATAAATCTTTCCCTAACAGCCAAATATGTTCTCTTCTATTATTACTTTATGGGTTGCTTGGGTTTGAAGAATATGTTTCTGAGCATAATTTGATTTCCATGCTTTGTCTTGTTTTCTTCCCTCCTTCAACGTAGGTGATCAAGGATTTCAAGTTCACTGTTAACCAAGCAGTGAGGCCAGTGGAGAAGCGCTTTGATAAATTGATGAAAAAGAATGATAAGCGTAAGAAAAGCCAGGATGACAACTGGGTGAGTGCAGGAACACCAGAGAGACCTATTCGTGGGATTGATGATCCATTGTTAAGCGGAAGCGCAAGTGACAGTGGTGTCACAAAGGGCAAAAAGCATCGCAGAGTTATGAGCTCAGCTGCTCCTATGGACAGTTGGGAAGGTGGTGATCAAGCTTCTGATGGATATGAGATCAGGGGTCGCCGCTGGGCTGTAAAAAGCTAACGATTCTACTTTGTGAGATGGTAAATTCAGATCATATCATGCGGAAAAGAAAAAGACTGGTAGGTTTGCATTTGCTGGTAAACTCGATGGCAACTGCTTCTGCGATACTGGCCATTTTGGAGCCTTCGCGAGTTCAAACGGTCTTTGTGTAGGTAGCTGATAGTGATAGGTAACCTCTGTGCATAGATTTTTATTTTTTTTTTCCTTTTCTTTTTCTTGGTCGAATTGTACTTTTTTGGGTATTGCAAAAGAAAAAGTACAGTAGTTTTTTCATTCTTTGGAAATGGAAACACCTGCTCTTGCAATTGTGTCCATTTGGTCGGATTTGTCATTTGTATAGTGGTATGACACACATGGATTAGTACAGCCAACGGTACATTGCATAACTGAAGTGCCAGAATTGTATCTCTCTCGAGTACCAGAGAACTGCAGTGAAGGACGCTGATACTGTATTTTTCTTTCTCCTTTGATGAATAATGTGTTGTTAAGACGGTGTATCAAATACCATTGTTGTTTCCTCTCCAAGAGAAAAGAAGTTGACGGTGTATCTTGAATGTGTAGAAGTGAATTTTTGTAAAATGAAATCAAACTTTAGCCGGTAATGGGCCTGCCTGACTGTCGCGCATGGGCCGATCAGGCCTAAATCAACATTTGTTTACACCCTTTCCTTATTATTATACGTTGAAAGGAAAGAGGGTTACAATTCAACGCAAAGTTCATCTCGTGGTTATTATTATTATAAAAAAGGAGGGTATGATGGATGGTTTTTCAAAAATGTGTTGTATGCAGCTAGAATTTGAACACCTCAAACAGCACAAATCGACCTGCCATCCAAAGGCCAAACCCAGCACAAACCTGCTCCAGCCTCCGACTAGATGATGACGTAAGTGGTGGGAGGGACCCTGTGGTCCAATCGGCTGCTCGCCACATTCTCTCTCCCTGACAAACGGGCCCACCCTGGCATGGTCTACTCCATGCCTCCTGCGCCTGCGCGTGCGGCTCTGGGCCCGCCTGTCCAGTGAGGTGCACGATATGCGCTGCTGGCTCGCTGTCTCAGGGTGGGTCAGCTAAGCTAAGCCTGTCGTTTAACCGAGGTAGGGATGAACGAGCGAGCCACTAGTGACTCCATTCCAGGGAATCTCAAGTTGTTCTCCCTGCAGCAGTACTCGGACAGCAAAGCAATCACAGTTTCGCAGGCCAACTTACAGCTCTTAATTAATGAGCCTATTTTGTTGTGTGCTGGGAGTGTGGGAGGTTTGACCTCACAATATAGTAGTACTAGTACTTTGTTAAGACACTACCCAATAGCATTAATTTTGCTATTTTGGACACTGTTAGTGTGAAATGATGTAGCATACAGTAATCCCTCCGTCCCTAAATAACTGTCGCTTCGCTTCCCGAGAAAGAAATGTCGGTAATTTTAATAAATAATAAATATCATCGATCAGTATCATAATTAGTATCATTGAAAAGATCGTTGGATCTAGTTTTTTAACAAAATTATTTAGAAATATAAATATTGCATGTATTTTCTATAAATCAAGTCAAACTTGTGGCACGCATCCCACGGCGACAATTATTTAGGAACGGAGGGAGTATGTGTTAAGACACTACCCAATAGCATTCATTTTGCTATTTTTCTTTTCGCCATGCCTCAGCTATAACCGTGCCTACACTACGCCAGATTTGGCCTTCAGTGGCGGTCTATCAGTGGCGGTATCCAACCAACCGCTACCGATGATCTTCAATGACGGTTGAAAGTTTCAATGATTGGCCGGGTGGCACGGGAGGCCGTCAACCGCCAGTGAAGGTAGGCTTCAGTGACGGTTTGAGGCTACAACCGCCAGTGAAGATTCTGTGGCGGTTTGATCATGCCGCCAATGACCAGCGTTGATCACCGGGCGGTTCGAGAAACAAACCGCCCGATGATGTATGTCATCCAAAGGGCGATTTCGAATTAAAATTGGAAAAATCCAAAAAATTTGCCCTCCACAGGCGGGATCGTGATTCGAACTCAAGACGTCTTTGCTACGGTGGGAACAAATTTAACCAATCGAGCTATGGTGGCTATCTGTAGATGTCAAATAATTTATTTTTTTAATGGATAAAACATGTTCCAGCCCAGATCCGAGTTGTTCATCATGAACACATCATTTTTTTATTTTTTCACCGGGATTAAATCTATTCCTCAATATTGTTTCGGTTTTTCTCCCTCATACTAACTCCAAATCTGGTGATTTTTTTCTACATTTGTATAAAATAATGCTCTATTATGTGGTTGATTTGATATTAGCATTGGACTTCAGTTTGAAAGATTTAATTTTCAACTTCAAATGAAGGCATGTTTAGATGGTATTTTTAAGTCATATTTGACCCCAAATGAAAAATTCATAGAAACATTATTTGTATGTCCCATTAAAATGAGCAACTTTTATTCTTACATGTTTTCCATTTGACCTAATTTTGACATCCTAAGTGTTTGATTTTAAAAGTGAACTTGTTAGGACTAATCTTTGGGGCATTAGTTGAGGTCAAATTTGAAAGTGGTGAACATCAAAGTTGCATAACTCATCAATATCTACAACTTTTATTTTGGTCATAACCTCATTTGAGCAAATTTAGATACATGTTGTTCACAAAATCCATAATCTCACACATAGTCCATATACTTTGTGTTTAAATGTGGATTTTTTTGAACACCTCAAACAGCACAAATCGACCAGCCGTTCCATGCAAAGTCCAAACCCAGCACAGACCTGCTCCAGCCTCCGACTAGATGATGACGTAAGGGATGGGAGGGACCCTGTGGTCCAATCGGCTGCTCGCCACATTCTCTCTCCCTGACACACGGGCCCACACTGGCGTGGTCTACTCCATGCCTCCTGCGCCTGCGCGTGCGGCTCTGGGCCCGCCTGTCCAGTGAGGTGCACGATCTGCGCTGCTGGCTCGCTGTCTCAGGGTGGGTCAGCTAAGCTAAGCCTGTCGTTTAACCGAGGTAGGGATGAACGAGCGAGCCACTACTGTTTCTTTTTTGCGAAAGATCAGCCACTACTGATTCCATTCCGGGGAATCTGAAGTTGTTTACTCCCTGCAGTACTCGGACAGCAAAGCAATCACAGTTTCGCAGGCCAACTTGCATCTCTAAATTAATGAGCCTATTTGTTGTGTGCTGGGAGGTTTGACACTCTACCCAATAGCATTTTGCTATTTTGGACACTTTTTAGTGTAAAATTAATTAGTAGGTAGTATAGTTCATGGATTGTGTGTTTTTCTTTTCACCATGCCTCAGCTATAACCGTGCCTAGGCAGGCTAGCCGCTAGGCGGGTTGTACTCTTCGCATGTGTATTCCATGGTTCGCCAAACTTATTATCAAAGCAAAGCTCAGATCAGTGCTCGCCTACCGTAAGATGTGCATGCTTTGGCCGCCCTTGGCGCCGAGATCGATTATTCATTCCTCTACGAACGAAGGTGCAGTGACTTTTGTCACTAACAGGTGGCGCGATGCTATTCAGATCCTGACAAAATCACCGTGGCCTCAAATGTACTCGTAGAGAGAAGATTCAACTCTTGGCGCCACCTTTTTTGTTTTCTTTTCTTTTGATCAGAAAAAGGCAGTAGAGACCAGGCCGGGGCTCCACCGGCCGCCTGCAGGTGCCGCCATCACCGGTGTTCACCACCCAGCAAGAGCTGATTTCGTCTGCTCTTGCCATCCGTTTTCCGCACATAGTGCGTGACTACGTACGTGATCCTCCCCAACACAACCATCATCATATATATCAAATGCCACCCGGCAGTTGTTCGTTGGCGCCATCCCAAGCAAAGTGACGGGCAGGCCGTTACACTGCGCAGTCTCCCAGTCCTCTCAGTGCTCCACGCCTCCACCAGCAGCAACCGTGGATCCCTAACCCAACGCAGATCTCAACAGGCCGGGCTTTTCTTTTCTAATGGCCCATGCATTTGACTGCCCCATGTGCTCCTAGTTAGCTCCTAATCTTTGACGTAAACTAACCCTGTCGGCGCTGTCATCGTCGCGGTCAGTGTCTAAAACCCCCTCTTCGTCGTGCCATGTGCTCCCATAGTCACCCAGTCACCCGCTCTTCCCCTCATCAAATCGTCTCTAAACTATCGTAGCCACCAATGGCGGGCATTTGGGTGGAGCAGGAGCAGGAGCAGGAGCAGGAGCAGAGCACGCAATTAAGCAGCCAATGCAAGACAGTACGTGTCAGTACGCCGGACACCTGTGCGCTGCCGGATGGTTGCCCAATTAACGCGTCAGTGTGGTAGTACTGAAAAAATATTATTGGAGCGGCGCTTACTGATATATATAAATATGTTCCGGCAAATATATATAATCCAGGTCACTCAGGGATGCCATCAGTACGTGCTTGATTGATTGCGACGCTCTCGACCCTTCTTATCTGCTCCAACAACTGTAAGTGGTACGTACTAGCTAGTACTACTAGTAGGTAGCTTTGCTTCTGAGTCGATCGGAGCCGGTTCAATTATTATGGGGCTGAACTTGACACTCTTTGATCGCATCACTGCTAGTTGCTTTCCTAATAATACTACTCCAATATATAGACTGATAGTCAGTCTTTTTTTTCAAAAAAAAATATACATAGATCATCACAAATATAATGGAGTTGGTAGGCTGTAGGCAGCTTTAATTTGTCTTTGCTCTCGGCAGCGTCTGGCCCGCACCGCCGGTGGCCGGACGAAAGCTATGGCCACGATTGAAAGAAAAAGAGAAGGCATGCATGCAAATGTGGGAGGCCGTCACGTTCTACTACTAATAAAGATCGATGCAGATGGGTTGGCTTAGCTAGCCTAAAGCATCAGATCCCGCCTCCTTTGTTTAGTTAAACATATATAGTATATATCCATGCCGCCTTTTCTCGTCTTGTTTACTACTTATAGCATGGTTGTGTGTCTGTGTGTTAGCCCTCTGCTTGTGACTACAATAATGTCTTCAACTTTGATGCTGGATCGGCTACTATGCTTGCTACTGCTAGGTGTCAGCCGGATGGAGCTTGGCAGATTGGTCGACGACATGGAGTTCACTGATGCACTGCCTTTGCCAATTGCCATGCGTGGGTTCGTTCCGTTCCTGGAGACATGTGATGTGCTGTATGGATCGAAGCAGTTATCTATCGTCCAACATTAATTAAACTACTCTAACTGAAAGCTACAGTATAGCCGGCCAAGGTGTCAGCTGCGGGTGGACGGTATCGCGGTGGATCCGTGCAGGGAGGAGGGAGCTGGATGCAAAGTGCTTGTGGATCGGTGCTGCACTGCGGCAGCCTGCAGGTTGGCAGCGTGTGTACTGTACGTGCCAACTTTGTCCCAGTTGCACGTAACCGCCGGATCGGATGCTGTGACTGACACGGTCCGGTCCTGCAGGTGGTCGGCCGATTTGGCCGCTGAGCAAAGATACGATCTCGGCTGCTCCGCTGCTGTGTGCCGTGTAGTACTGCGTGTATGTTGCCTGTTGACTGTTGTGCTTTGCCGTGTTCTGCCCGCAGTGCGCAAGTGCAGCAGGCACAATTGATTCTTCGTCCCTTTCTTTTTGTTAGGAAACCAGGTGTGGTAATGTGTTTTGCACTAGTATACTACCATCTAAAGACAAAAGGTGTTTTGTTTATTTTTTCTTGAGGAAGAAAAGACATCATCTCTAATAATTCTCTAGTAGCAGAGAGATTGAGAGAAGATGGTGGCGTTTCACAAAGAGCCAGCAACCTATACCTACTATACTATGGCCTCGTTTAGTTCGTTTGCAAGTTTTTCCACTCTCTCTCCATCATATCAATTTCTACCCACATGAATAGAGCATTAAATGTTAGTAAAAAATAACTAATTATACAGTTTTGTTGTAAATCACGAGACGAATCTTTTGAGTCTAGTTGGGCCACGATTGGATAATATTTGCCAAATACGCATTTAAAGTCTTCACCGTCGATTGCAAAACTTTCAATCCGAACAAGGTGTATATAATAGTAGTTTTTGCTCCTTGGCTACACTGTTTTTTTTAACAACACACCTACTCCTTCCGTCCCAAAAAGAATGACGTTACGCTTCTCGAGAAACAACCGCGCCAAAGAATTTTTATAAATAATAAATGTCATCGATTAATATCATAATTAATATCATCGAAAGATCTTTAGATCTAATTTTTTAACAAATTTATTTAAAGATATAAATATTGTACATATTTTTTACAAATTGAGTCAAACTTATTTTTTACACCCAAAACGTCATTCTTTTTTTTGGGACGGAGGGAGTACACTGATTCGAGTTTATGACGATGTGGACGTGCACAGATATGCCTTTTCATAACTGCCCGCTTTCCCAAATATCCCCTTGGTTCAGTGGCTACCAGCTCGTGCACAGTGGACTACACGTCGCCGACTATGCAAACTCACAGATTAGTACTTCCTCCGTCCCTTTTTATTTGTCGCCGTAGAATGCGCCATAAGTTTGACTTGATTTATAGAAAATACGTACACTATTTATATCTCCAAATAATTTTGTTAAAAAACTAGATTCAAAGATCTTTCCGATGATATTAATTATGATACTAATTGATGATATTTATTATTTATTAAAATTACCGGCATTTGTATCTCGGGAAGAAGCGACAAATAAAAAGGGACAGAGAGAGTACGTACAACCATTTATGTAGAGCTCATAATCCAACAGATAAAAATCATCTAGCTACAATAAACTCTCATAGATATATTAAATTCACTTGGTTAGATGCGATCTGAGCCTAGCTCAGTTTGAATATGCTCTAGCTATCGATTTGATACGGGTGCTCGTATTTTACTTAATTTATTCTAGAATTTAATAACATTGTGCTTTTAGTGGTAGCTGATGTTCCCATTGACCTGTGGTGACTCCGAAAATCGAGGGAGTAGTGAGGCTCAGAGATACAGATGTCCTAGAGAATGGAAGAAAAATAATAGAGGGGAGATGCAATAGTGGTAGTCAATCGATCTTGCCACTTATTAGCTAATGGATCCATGCAAGTTTCAGCTAATAACTCCATAGCTACTTCATCCAACTTTGACAGGACACACTTCAATATGTCATGGTTTTTCAAATTACACTTTAGCCATTTATTTACTTGAAAAATTAAATTATATTGTTTATACTTATGATAATTGAATAATATATTTAATTGCAAATCTAACTTTATCAAGTTTGTATTTTAATAATTTAAAAGTATTAGCTAACTTATTGGTCAAATAATTTAAAGTTTGAATCTTCATATAGGTATGCACTTTATAAAAGAGAACATATGGAGTAATAGTTAGCCAGCTAATATCATGTGCTACTAGATTCAAACACAATCTTAGTTGTTAGCATCTCGCTTTCTC
This sequence comes from Chrysopogon serrulatus, assembly GCA_015844335.1. NCBI lineage: Eukaryota > Viridiplantae > Streptophyta > Magnoliopsida > Poales > Poaceae > Chrysopogon > Chrysopogon serrulatus. Next base: position 237,489 of record JADLZL010001958.1, on the reverse strand, counting down.
TTCACAAGAAAAGGAATAAGAAAAAAATAGATGGAAAAGATATATATATCTTCACCATATTTCCCTTTCTTTTGCTCGTCCACTTGGCATTTCATCATTGCTCTTTTCGTGCAGAACTTTGGCCTTGTCACCTTGTCGTCTTGGTTGTGGAAGAACATAGGCTATTGTGCTTAATTAGGTGGTGTAGAATTAAGCTAAAAATCCTCTTAGGAATATGTCTCTTATGTTGTTTAATCATGGATGCGGATGGCATTATTATTTATTATATTGAAAATAGCCTTTTCCATATGAATATCTGCCTACCGTTGCTAAAAGAAACAGTATTTGTGACCAACAATTATTGTTCAAATTTTCTAATAACTACATCCCATATTCCCATTCCAAGTTTGGTTCAAGTCAAACTATCTTTTATTTAACCAAGTTTAATAAAAAATGTGAATATTTATGACTCTAAATAAATATAACATGAAAACATATTCAGTTAAAACATAATGATACTTATTTAGTATGATAAATATTAATATCTGTATATAAATTTTGATCAAAATTAATATAATCTGTCTTAACACTATGCTAGAATTAGTCATAGAAGTATCTATATCTTGCTACATCAATCTAGAAGAATTAAAAGGCAAATTAGAAAAGGCTCTTTCAAAGCCTAAAGTCATCGACAAGACCTGCTCTCCAATCTCCATTCACCACTACGTACTCCTCAAAATAGTGCAGTTTAATTGTATGCTTCATCCAACTAGCTCAATGCTTGATCCACGACGACATAATAATTCTCCAAGTCATATGCACATGCATGGAGTCACCCAAAAACTAAGCCTTTTTTCTAATACTTAGAAGAATCGTGCATCATCATCATTGTATTAATTAAAGCTATTAAAGCAAAGAGAAAATTAGACTGGTTACAGCTGGATTAATGTTTTGTGTACACTATGCGGCACGGCTAAGATTTGACCGCACATATCCAATGGATGAAAACTAAAATGTAGGCAGGACAATAGTAGCAAACAGATTTCTCGGCGAGCCAATTATTATGAAGACGAAACCCTCACGCGATTGAGCTCATATGGGTGGGCCGGGACCAGGTTGAAATTGGGTTCATGATTGATGGTGACTTGCCTTCTAATCCACCCTCTCAGCAGCACATAATTTGCTGCCTTTTTGCGTGCACAGTTTGTTAGAGGTCTCCGTCGCCCCAGCGCTAGCTCCATTTGTGCATCACCCTTTTTTTTTTTTTTTTTTTAAAATAAAATGTGTAGTACGGCAACCACCACAGCATCCATCCATGCCTGTCAGGCAGGCCGTCACATGCGCATCTTTGTAAGCTAGTTCACTGGTCACGTTCGCTCCAGGCTATTATTCTCAAGTGAATGGGAGCATGCATACACTCATGTGAACAGATTACATAAAAATGAAAAAAAATAATTCGACCTATATATATAACTGAAAGTTCACTGTCGATAATATGTGATCTTAGTACTAAACCAGAGTCTTACAGATCTCTGTGAAGTTTACTAATCTAGTACTCCCTCCGTCCCTTTTTAATTGTCGCTTGCGCTTTCCGAGAAACAATTATCGGTAATTTTAGTAAATAGTAAATATCATCGATTAGTATCATAATTAGTATCATCGGAAAGATCTTTGGATCTAGTTTTTTAACAAATTTATTTAGAGATATAAATATTGCATGTATTTTCTACAAATCAAGTCAAACGTGTGGCGGACGAATACCCAAAGCGACGATTAATAAGGGACGGAGGGAGTACGTACTAGATTTGAAATTAACAGTTGCGACAAGAAAAAAGGATCAAGAAATGATTGACCTGAAGTCCTGAACATATTCGAGTGAAATGGTAGGTACATTGGACACAGAGCTTTGAACCTACTAGTAGCCATCTCGTAAAACGCTATGGCTGCACTTTTTAAGTTCTAGATCGCGGTTGTTTCTCTAATATACAAGCTGGTACGAACTGAAGCATGCCTGCAATCAGCATGTGTGAGATCTTGCATGCGAATCCCAAACAACTTTTCCCCTTTTTTTTTTTTTTTACCCGAGAATGTGATGCTCTGCAGCTACTCCTACTAGGCTAACAGTACCGTCATCCTTTTCGTAGCCAATGATGGCGTGCATCCGTAGAAAATTTCCGCTTGTATGTGCCACGAATCCATTCACATGAAACTAGGGCTGGAGCACAGAGTCCTTTTGAGCACACACCTTTTGTGTGGCACACGGAAAAGGCGAGGCGAGCGAGCCTGCCACGACACCGATGACCGATCGTTTTGCTGTTGGGATCGGATTGGAACCAGCTACCTAGCTACACGCAGCGCCAGACTGTTACGTTCCTTGCGTGCATTGCCTTTGCCCAAAACCCGTGTCATTTACCTCCTGCTTTTCTTTTTGACGAGACGTGACATGATTGACATTGAGCACGTCCTACAGAGAAACAGATCTATCCACCCACCCCTGCATGACCCACCTTGTCCTACACAACGTTTCGAGATGGTACAAGCTTGGCATGTTGCCTGGACGGAAAATGCCAGTTCTTTTTTTTCTTTTTTTTTTTTGGTGACGGAAGATAACATAGACATGTCATGCCAAATACAGTAGTATCTCATACAATCAAGGCAATTAAGCAGTAGATGTTCAGCACATTAAATGTGCTCGTGGTCAAATCTGTGGCTGGTGATTAGACTCTTTCTGCAACGGTTAAAAACCTGCGTAATTGCATGTTGTTAACCCCACCAAAGCCCTAAACTTTTACCCAGCGCGACTAATCACCAGCCGCTACTGGACACCATGATGCTACTAGCCACCAACTCACCTCTCGTTCAGAACAGACACCCACAGAACAAGCCAGATCGATCGATCCACTCATCAGCACTGAAAAAAAAAAAAAAAAAAAAGAAATTCAATATAATATCACTAATAATTGCATGCTGATCCCGCTTTATAGCCAAAACCAACAGGCGCAGCAAATTTAAATATTGAAAAAACGGTTGCGAGCATGCGAAGATTCTCACTAATTTTTTTTGGGTTTTATTTTAGCTGCTGGCCCGCTTCTTGTTACACTCCACACCCTGAAAGCTCGGCGTTTTCTCAGTTACAGCCCCCGCCGCGCCCGCCGCCTCGTGCTCTTCTCGTTCGGTCACTTGCCTCGCTTCCCATTTCCCGAGTGCCGCCCGCCACCCGGTTCCGCCTCCGCCACCGCTGCGCGTCTCGCCCGCGCGGGCGCGGCGAGGTGCACGCTCGAGTCATCGGAGGGGCGCGGAGGAGGCCGGCCGGCCGAGAAGAGGAGGGGTCCCGTGCGCCAAGAGTCCCGGTCGGCGCGGGGACCGGACCAGAGGCGGCGGCGTACGTGTGCGCCGCGCGCGCGTGCGTGCGTCGGTGCGTGTACCGTGTACGCGTACGACGGGCGTATGGGGTCGAGGCGGCGGCGGCACCACCACCACGGCCGGTGGGTGGTGCCGGCCGTGGCGCCGGCCGCGGCGGCGTTCGCAGCGGCGGGGTTGCTCCTCCTCGTCGTCGCGTTCCACTGCTTCCTGTCGCCGCCGCTGAGCGACGGCGGTGCTAGTGGCGGCTCCCGTGTCTTCCGGCGCCCGAACCCGCCGTTCCTGGTAGGCTTCCTTACGATTCTGGGGCGATGGGGGTTCTCGGTTCATGGATGGTCAAACCCGGCTCGTCGTTGATTTCGTCATCCTCCTTGCTTAACGCGCGGCTCTTTTTCTTCTCTTCCCTTTTTTTGTTTCTCCGAGCAGTTGAACAAGCCAGCGGAGGTGCGCAGAAGTGTAATCGGCGCAGTGGATTTCGCTGTTCCCGTGAGTGCAGAATTCCGTGTTCGGTTCGCCCATTCTTTTCTTTGCTCGGGGGAATTGAGCGGTCATTTCGCCGAATTCGTGATGGTTTGCAGAGCGGCGGGAGCAAGCTTGGGGAGGAGCTCTGGGAGTCCAAGGCGGCAGGCAACTTCGTCGGCTGCAGCAACGCTACCAAGCAATTCGCCGGTACGCGTTCCTCGCGACATATGGTGATTTCTTTTTGTCTACGTTAACGTTCACCTGGGGAAGAGTTGATTGATGCTGCGCGTGTGTTGGTGCCAAACTGCCAATAAAAGCTTACTTTTTTCTCTCTCTCTATGGTTCGATAGATGCAGAGGCCGCTGTGACCAAGTCGGACCGTTACTTGATGATCGCGACGAGCGGCGGACTGAATCAGCAGCGAACAGGGGTAAGAACAATACAAACTGCCAAATGAACAGTGCTGGCTGGTATACCATCAGAGCATCTCATCATTAAAAAAAAAATCAAAAGCTATCTGATTCGCTGTGGTTAAATTTAAGCAAATTATGCTGTGGTTCCAGTACATAGAGAGTTTATCTGAAAACTTATTGTCCTTGCCTATGTCTGACAATTATGAGAGTTACTATTAGGAGCATGTACTGATCTACATGCTACAATTGTAGCTTTTCTTCAGTTGTACTCGTCCAGCGTGTACAAGTTAGTCATTTAATCCAACTACTCTTTGATGCGATCGGCAATTCAGCTAGTCACTCCAACCACTTGTTTTGTTGGCCCTGTACGTCACCTCACCCGTGCATTTCTGTCTTTTGTTGGTATGCACCAACAACTTTCTGGCGCCCTCAGCGGCTACTGTGTATATGTTTCATTTCCTGCCAGTTGGCACTTGCGTACAACTACTGTCAGAAATGTGTAAATAATGCTTTGCAACTCGGGTCCTGAATAATCTTATCACATTTACAATTCTGTAGCAAGAAAAGTATAATTACACTATAATTACACTGAAGTAGTTCTGATAACTAATCTAAATAATATGTTTATGTTGATTTACTTCCATGTTTTGAAAAGTTAGCCATTTTGCAAGCTAGTGAATGTGTGTGAGATCTCATGTCTTCGTTTCTCAATAATTGGAGAATAAATTAAACATAACCAAAAAAAAACTTCTCTTCCAACATCATTTGTTTTGAAATGATCATTTGTCGATTTATCTTTTGACTGAATTTTTTGCCCATAAATAATGGGAATTTCTGCTTCTTATCTGATTTTCAGATCATAGATGGTGTTGTTGCAGCCCGCATACTGAATGCAACACTTGTCATTCCAAAGCTGGATGAAGAGTCCTTCTGGAAAGATGCGAGGTCAGACCTCAGAGTCATTACTCTCTTGTTAGTTGCAACAAAGTACCTTCTCCTAAGCTTTAGCTCTGCATTGCAGTGACTTTGCAGACATATTTGATGTCGATTCATTCATATCCTCACTCTCAAATGATGTAAAGATCGTACGACAAGTACCTGACAGGAATGGGAAACCGCCTTCACCGTATAAGATGCGTATTCCTAGAAAGTGTACTTCTAAATGCTATGAGAACCGAGTGTTGCCTGCTCTTCTAAAGAAGCATGTAAGCATTAGAGTTTTTGAATTTGACATGTTTCCTTAAGTTTGACATTTTTCAGTGAAAAAAGCTCAGTTCTGACATCAATTGTTGAATGTTGACCCACAGGTTGTTCAGTTAACCAAATTTGACTACCGATTGTCAAATAAGCTAGAGACTGACCTTCAAAAGCTTAGGTGTAGAGTCAATTATCATGCACTAAGGTTTACAGACCCAATCCTCAAAATGGGTGAAATGCTTGTCCAAAGAATGAGGGAAAAAAGTGGGCGCTTCATTGCTCTGCACCTAAGGTGATATTAGATCTTTTTTTTTTCTTGCTCAACACTTCTTGTTTCATACATAGTGCACACTAACTCTGACAACCCATCTATTGACAGATTTGAACCGGACATGCTTGCGTTCTCTGGTTGCTACTATGGGGGTGGAGACATTGAGAGAAGAGAACTTGGTGAGATTCGTACGAGGTGGAAGACCCTGCGTGTAAGAGAGTACTATTTTATTCTGTTTTAACTAGTGATGCTTCTGAAAGTAAAGTTATTTTAGGTTTTTTTGTGACACTTTTGAAAATATTGTACAGGCAAGCAACCCTGACAGAGAACGGCGGCACGGAAAGTGCCCTCTAACACCAGAGGAAGTAGGGCTCATGCTCAGGGCATTGGGATTTGGGAAGGACGTGCACCTTTATGTTGCATCAGGAGATGTATATGGAGGCGAGGAGACACTGGCACCTCTGAAAGCACTCTTCCCAAACTTTCACTCGAAGGAAACTCTAGCAAGCAAGGAGTTAGCTCCTTTCTTACCATATTCATCTCGCATGGCTGCTCTTGATTATATCGTATGCGATAGGAGCGATGTTTTTGTGACAAACAACAATGGCAACATGGCCAGAATGTTGGCTGGTCGAAGGTACTCTTTTCATTCTGTTTTTCCTTTAGTGCTAACCTAGACTCAGTGGCAATTGATTGAACAAAGTGGATTTGCTTTATCTTTATTACACTCTAAGGCAATGGTGATTGACAGATAAGTTGTGGATTTTCAGGAGATATTTTGGGCACAGGAGGACCATAAGGCCCAACACTAAGAAACTCTACTCATTATTTCTAAATCGAACCAGCATGAGTTGGGACACATTTGCATCTAAAGTCCAAACCTTCCAAAAGGGATTCATGGGGGAGCCAAATGAGATTAAATTAGGAAGAGGCGAATTCCATGAACATCCTGTAGATTGCATTTGTGCAAAATCGAAGGGAAAAACCGGACAGAGCAGGCCTCACCTAGTTAAAGGTGCTGGAGAAGCTGTGAACCATTCTGTTGATGGGGAAATTGACTGGAAGGATTTGGACTACGGAGAGCATACACCCTTGGGCAGGGATTCATCTAATGAAACTGAAACAGATGATATTCGTGTTGGTGGATCAGACATTCCTGAATTGGAGGATATGATGTCAGACTAGATACAAATAGATAGTTCATTATAGGTTTTGCTTTTGTTTTAATTTACAAAGGTCTTGGTGATAAGTTATTTTGAGGACAGAAGCTCCTACATAATTTATCTTTCTCCTGTTTATTCTTGGAGATTGGAGACACAGAAACAAGTAAGTTTTTGCCAGCTCGACAAAGAAGAAAGGCCTGGAAGAGCTTCCTTCAGAAAAGACAGGTAAATACAAAATTCATGAAGTAAGCCAGTGCTATTTTTGGTCAAGTTTACCTCATCAAAATCTCCATATATTTGTATCATCACATAATTTCAGTCTCATACCTTCGACCCAGTTGGTATTAAATCAGCAGTATTGACACTCTTGTCTTTTCAATGCAGAAGGAAGCCTATAGTTCGGTATGAGGTAACAGCTGTACAGTGTCTGAACTCTGATCTGTCCTCAAACAATGCTGACTGGAGAAATGGAAGTAATTTTGACAGTCATGGTTTCTCTTTCATATAGCTTGTACCATAGATAGAAACAAAAGAATTCCCTCTTTTGTTTTACTGTGAAGTGTTATAATGTCAGTTTGATGGGTCTACCATCATTTTTTTTTATTTTTGTTCTTTTTATAAATGTCCGTTACCAATTTTGCTGACCTCCATTTAAATTTGTATATATAACCTGAAACATGAGGATGTAAACTGAAATTTTGTCAGAGCATACATCATTTATTCCCCCTTTCACAAATATAGAATTTTCTTACAGTTTCTCCTTTTTTGAAAAAAAAAAAAAAACTGCACCTGTCCCCAGATTAGTTTCATCGACATGTTCCATTTGCTTGATCTGTCAACATTTCAGTTCGCTGAATATTCCTTCAGACTCTTCTTTACAGAATAATCCGTATCCGTGGTCTGTATATTTGTTGTCTTTTCTGTTTTCTGCTAGGCATGTACTCCTCCGTTCTAAAAATATCTGTCGCTTTCATTTCCCGAAAAACAACTGCCGGTAATTTTTATAAATATTAAATATCATTGGTTAGTATCATAATTAGTATCATTGGAAAGATCTTTGAATCTAGTTTTTTAATAAATTTATTAGAGATATAAATATTGTATATATTTTCTATAAATTGAGTCAAACTTATGACACGAAAACCAACAATAACATTTAATTTGGAACAGAGGGAGTATATAGAATCCTATCTGTCGTGTCATCGTCTGTTTGCTGATATGAAACTAGTGTTCTTTTTGAGCGGATTTGATCAAAACTGCCGGTCACACTGCGACACCAGTCTTGGCGTTTTGTTTTTCTTTTTAGAAACACCAGTACTTTTTTTTAGTAATGGCAGTTGGCACGCATAGTTTACGAGTGGAGGGACGCGGCAAGTCCGACACCGCTAGGACGTGACGGGCTGCCTCATCGTCCACCTATGCTCAACACTTCTGGGCTACCCGGCCCGTACCAGCACTCCGGTTGACAGTTTGCCACTCTGGGCAATCTCTTCTGGCGGGCTTCAGAAATGGCCTCCGGTCCATTAATGCAGCCCAGGTAGAGAAGTTTTTTTTGCCCAACAAGAAAGCTTAGGGTGCCTTCAGTTGGGATATAGCCATCCATTGACAGGTGTTGTTTGGTTCATCATCGAATTTGATATGGATATCTCTAATAGAAGAATATTCTCTCACATGCTAGACATCCTTGCAGCTTGTCGGACAAGCTTATTCATGTTTTCTAGTATTTATTATATTTTGACTAAAGTGGTTTATATAATTATGATTATAGATTTAAATGAAATAATTTTTTTTTTATTGCAAAGTATGGGTATATTTCCTAGTGAGTAGTGACCACACAAATGGTAGCATTTGTCCAAATCTCCGGTCCCACCTAAATCTATCAGTAAGGGCATCATTACATCTTTAAGTAAATTCATCTATTAATTGTAAGGATCTCTCTACATTCACCACATAAATATGCTCATTAGTTAGCCTAAACGTATTTCTCCTCTCATCCCCTCACATGATCACGAGGACAAGTCTATAAATCCTTCAAGCCCCGTTCTATGCAATCCCCTGAACGTAGGTGAAGTAGTTCAGTAGTCGTATATTCCACTCCATCCCCTAAACCCTTGGCAATATACGTGATCCACCTACAAGTCTACACCGACGTACGATGGTAAGGTCTGCAAAACTTGAGAAATATACACATGTAGCTAGCAAAACTAGATAGCACGATCTATGGCCATATTGCGTATGCTCATGCGGAAGACGCTGATGAATCTTGCAGTGCGCCGCCGCCGGCATAATCTGCTCAGGCATCCTGCTCGCCGTGGCCTGCCTCGCCCTGGCGTTCTGCGCGGCCGGCGACGACGCTGGGCGAGAGCTCGTGTTCGACGTTGTGGCGCACGGCGCGCGAGGCGACGGCAGCACGGACGACGCCAAGGTACGCGTGTGTGCGTGCGATTCATCTTCTTATTGGTCCGTCCGACGGCCGGCGGCGAAGGCAGAGGACGGACGCGTGCTCACGTAAGTTTTTCGTGGTGTTTCTCTCGATCAAGGCGTTCGAGGCCGCGTGGAACGCGGCGTGCGGCGCCAAGGGGCCGTCCGCGACGATCGTCGTGCCGGTGAAGAGGTCGTTCGTCGTCGGCCCCGTCAGCTTCCAGGGGCCCTGCGCCTCCCGAAGAGTCACCGTGGAGGTACGCGCCCGTCGAGTGCTACTCATGTCGTGCATGTCAGTTTTTAGTCCGTTTCTGCTCCACGGTCACAAACAGATAGATTGTGTTCTCTGTGCCTTCTTTTTTAATGTTTTCGAAACGCTCTTCATCGTCTGTTGGACTGCTTGACTAGACTGTGGATATGGATGGTCAAAATTATATAAGAAAAAATGGCATAGGACAACCTACATGTACTTGGTAACGACTAACACCAATTCTCACTGGCTTACCCTGCACAGATCCAGGGCACGATCATGGCGCCGCCGTCGACGGCGAGCGCATGGAGCAAGGGGACAAACCTCTACTGGCTGATGTTCGATCGCGTGGACGGGCTGAGGGTGACCGGCAACGGCGTGCTCGACGGCCGTGGTCAGAGTTGGTGGATAAGGAGATGCCACAGCGGAGGCCACGTGAGTACCATTGCGTTTTACACGCTCTTGTACAAACACAAAACTTCTTGACTTGTTTCAATTTCCAAGCACCTAATCTTCTTCTTCTTCTTCTTCTGTCACTGCCGCAGGCTTGCGTTCGATCTGCACCGACGGTAAGCAACATTGCGTGGATTAGTTCTTCCTCTCTCGATGAAGCCTGCATTAATTTAATTCAGGAATAATCTGTTCGTCTCTGTGGCAGGCGCTGAAGCTGGTGAGCTGCAACAACCTGGAGCTGAGCCAGTTCAGCAGCCGCAACAGCCCGCAGATGCACATCGCCATCATCGAGAGCAGCGGCGTCACCGTGTCGGGGCTCACCATCGCCGCACCGGGGAACAGCCCCAACACGGACGGCGTCCATGTCGCGCAGAGCCAGGGCGTGAAGATCACCAACTCCACCATAGGCACGGGCGACGACTGCGTCTCCATAAGCTCTGGGAGCCGCTTCGTCACCGTCGACGGCGTCCGGTGCGGGCCTGGTCACGGAGTAAGGTAACCCATCGATGCGATTGGAAGGGCGACCCGGTGCTGCGTGGACGTTCTAGCACAAGTTGATGCATGTGTTTTCTTGTTGGCCTGCAGCATTGGGAGTCTGGGCAAGAACGGCGAAATCGCCGCCGTGGAGTACATCGACGTGAAGAATGTTCAGTTCACAAATACAGCGAATGGAGCTAGGATCAAGACATGGGAGGTAAAAGTTGTGAAAACACTACGACTGTGACTAAAAAATGTCAAGGCTGCACTGTTTAATTTGGTGTTTTTCATGTCTTGCCATAGGGTGCGCAAGGGTACGCAAGATCCATCTCATTCACCAACATAAAATTCAATAACGTGGACCACCCCGTAATCATCGACCAATTCTACCGAGACCGCTCTCTCGAGGTACGGTGTATTTCATCTCGATTCCATTTACTGACAAAGCACAACACATCGAAGCCGCACACACTGCTCACTCTTCAGAGCTATCACAGGCAGTTTATATGAGAAGCACTGCAAGCAATGCAACCAATGTTTTTCTGGGTTTGCAGCTGGCCGTGGCGATCAGCAACGTAACGTACACCAATCTGAAGGGGACCTCAAGCCTGCCGACCGCCGTGGCGTTTGACTGCAGCAGCTGCACAGATATCCATGTCAACTCTGTTGTGATCACTGGATCCGGTGGCCGGCGAACAATCGCCCGCTGCCGGAACGCACAGGTGGCCACCTCCGGGCAAGTTTACCCGGAGATACCATGCCACTGAAATAGGAGTTGTAATCTCTCTAGTAGACACTCTAGATAGGGAAGGTTTTACAATACAAGGCACTGTAGACTGTCATATGGAGCTGCTGCTATTTTGCTATTTTAGCCCCCGGGAAGAAACATCTTCCAAGAGGGTAAAGAGTTTCATCTATTCACTTGAGAAGAATAGAATTGACTCGGTTCTAAGAAAAAGTTAGTTCGAGAATCTCACGAGCGACTGCAATGTTGGAATCTGGTATCCCTAATGATACACAACAGTCCTTGAATCTTTGAAAGGATATATTACAACTAAATTTGCACCGTATCAAGAACAACATAGATAAATCTCTTAGAAAATATAGATGTTGATATAAAGCAACCAAGGCAAGTGGTTTAAATTTTTTTGAGCATTATTTTAAGAAAAATATCAATTTTTCATATTTTTCTAAGTTAAAACAAAAAAAATCATGAATCTTCTAACATTAAATCTAATTTTAGTATTTTCAAGTACATACTTATTCTAGAAAAATACTAGGGTAAGTTTTTGAAAAATAAAGTATTTCTATAATCTTTTATAAAATCTAGTTGGCCTACAGTGAAAGTCTAATTATCTTCTTATTGCTGACGTGGAATCATATAGGATAGCCTACGTAGCGGTACATCAGCTATCACCGTTTTTAAACCACTAAGAGAATTAAAAATCAAACAGTTTCAAGTGCTTATTGGAGCATTAAAATCTGGTTTTTGAATTAAGAGACATAAATCAGAGACACACAAAAGTCAAATGGACTTATTAAAAGGAACCAAAACTGAAACACACCCTTTAATTTACCCTTGAGTTAGAGCATCTCCAAGAAGAAAAACAGATGATCCATTTAACCGCACGAGTGGTTCCATGAGCTGGAGATATGCGCTCCTGAAATTAAAGGCAGACTTTATTCAAATCCGTGATTAAACCCTTTTATTGGGCTTTCCAACCTATTTTGGCTTTCAAAAAAGTCAAAAATCAATCAAAGAGGAAAACTCCACACTTTCTTTTTAGAGAAAGCAACCTTTTGTGGTAGTGCAATTTTCACAGTAGTGGAGAGGTAGAACCACCAACTATATATGGTTTCATGGTTGTCCACGAAATTACTCACCCACCATTGGCTATTAACATATCAAATTGTTTTTTAACTTTCTCATAGCCCACAGTAGTTTCCCCACAGCCCACAGGTTACAAGAGTTTTTTTTTTCAAAAACTACAGCCTAAATCTATCGTTAGATGTATCATTTATCTGTAACTGAATACATCAAATAATTGTAAGGATCTCTCTACATTTACCATATGAATGCATATTATTTATTAGGCCTAAATGTATTTCTACTCTCATTTGCCCACACGGGCGCAAGGACGAGTATATTATATATATCTTCCATCGAAGGTCGTTCTATGCAATCCTCTAAAGGCAGTGAAGTACTAGTTGTATATGGTAAACTTTTTCTGGACCAGAATTTGTAGAGTTGCAATTATTTAGGTAACCCTTTGGCAAGTTACGCGATCGACAATACAAGTCTACACTGACCGACTGACGATGGTAAGGGCTACAAAACTCAAGAAAATGAGTTTTCTGTATTCCCAGGAGTAGTTACTCCTATCCCTGGAGTATGCACATCGTTCAGGTTCCGGTCAATTAGGAGAAGCTAACGGGTTGTGTAGCTAAACGGTTGGGTTGAGAGTCCGAGGTTGCCCATATACGTATGTATATCAGAAAAAGTAGGAGATGCATGCTTATAATTTTCCGTAAAACACGGATAAGGTTTTCAATTTTTTGCTTTTGATTTGATGTATACGATTGACCGGTTGGGTATATATATGTTTGACGTGTATCCTATATACAGAGTATAAACACATACTTAATTCTTCGCTTTTGATATATAGAGTATAAATACGTACTTCAACTAAAAAAGCTAGTCTGCATACATGCACCGAGATTTAGATAGTATAAGTGCATATACTTAAACAAACCTAGTATGCATACATACACTAAGATGTAGATAGTATAAGTGCATACTTAAATAAAGAGGCGTATATGTCCATACATCAAGTATGGAGATATGCAAAACAGCATGAGCATGTACTCATACTATTTCTGAGAATAAAATATAAGTGCATACTTCAATGAGCTGGGAGTACTTATATATACTTTTCTTGACAAAATTACACCAATATGATTTGTTCGTAGATGCTTGCCGCTGAGAGAGGTAATTTCCATCAGTCTAGACGTATATGTGCATACATCAAGTATGGAGATATGCATATCCCCTTAAAAAAAAAAAAAAAAAAAAAAAAAAACCCAGCATGAGTATGTACTCATACTATTTCTGAGAAGAGAGTACTTCTAGATACTTTGACAAAATTACACCAATATTTGTTCGTAGGTGCTTGCCACTGAGAGGTAACTTCCATCAATCTTGTACTCTGACTAATTGCTGCTGCCATGTATCTCCCTGATCATAATCTCCTCCATCTTGCCGTTGCTTGGCTTCAACTCGTCTCCGGCCAGTCATGGTGATGTGTAACGTACGTTGGCGATGTAACCAAGGAAAGAGATGCCCTGTGCTGCTTGTTGGTGATTTGTATTCAAGATCGATCAGATAAATAGAATCAAAATATCAGTATATATGCACCATGCAAGGCAGAGGTGGAAAGGCATACGTGCCGGCCTGGCCGCCGCCGAACGTCTGCTCGCCGAGGAGAGGTGCGGATGTTGCCAAATGAATGCTAGCGGTACTTTCTCTCGAACTCCCATCTCCCAAGATAAAAAAAAAGAGACAACATCTAAGATCAGAGCAGAGGAACGCCATCACTGGAGTAGAGGAATTGATGAAGCGGAAGTGAGATAACAAGATGGAATCAATGCTACGAGGAGAATAAGATAAGAGATAAACAAGCTCATATTAGGAACAACGAAGTGCGATTCAATCTACTATACCTGGACTGCATCAATGAACAGTGTTTCCAAAATCTCAGATCGAAGGATAGCATCGCGGCGGATCTGCATACATTCACGTACGGAGATATACAAAACAAACAATGAGACTACATATACAAAACATTCACGTCGGAGAGAAGAGAGGAACGCGTGCAGCACAGCCTGTGGTCACGCACCCTGCTTCTGCTGCATTTAGTACCGTAGGTCGGGCGGCGCCCTGCCTCCCTCCGTCCCTCGCCGCCATCAAGGTCGGCATCCACACGAGGCGAGTCGCTCCAGCGCTGGGGCCGCCATCTGAGCACACTGGACCACGTCGCCGACGGGGAGATCAGTCGCGTGCGTGTGGGGCGAGCCGCACCGCCGCCGGGCCGCATCCGCATGAGGTGGGTTCGCACGCCGCTCGTGGCTGGACGCGAGGAAAGGAGAAGTGCCGCCACCGATGGACGTAGCCGACGGGAGCGCCAAGCAGGGGAAGGGGAAGTCGCCGCCACATGGAGCCACCGCAGCCGGGCGGCCACGCCGAGGGGTTCCACGGCCACCATCACCACTGGAATGGTTCAATCCGGGCAGGGCGCCGCCGCCATCATGCGTGAGATTCAAAAATAGAGAGGAGAGAAATCCGGTGAGAGAAATGCGTGGCGTGGTGGGTGATAATATATAAAAATATACGGTGCAAGTGCAACATAGGATCCTAAATTTTAGGATCGTATACATGCTAAACGGGTGTGCTTGCTAACCCGAAAAAAACAATTCCACCGGTCAAACGCGAGGAGGCAGGTGTATATGGACGTGGTTAGAGGAGGGAGTAACTACTCTTAGGGAGTACAGAAAATTTATCCTATATATATATATATATATATATATATATATATATATATATATACACACACACACACACACACACACACTATGCAGCTAGCCACTAGCACGATCGATGCCATATGGTGCATAGGCTCATGCGGGAGACGCTGATGAATCTTGCAGTTGCAGCGCGCCGCCGGCATAATCTGCTTCTGCTCGGGCATCCTGCTCGCCGGCCTCGCCCTCGCGTGCTGCGCGGCCGGCGCTGGCGCTGGCGGGGAGCTCGTGTTTGACGTTGTGGCCCACGGCGCGAGAGGCGACGGCAGGACGGACGACACCAAGGTATGTACATGTGCGATCTCATCTTCTTGCTCCGTCTGACGGCGGCACGCATAGAGGGTCTCACGTATGTTTCGCGGTGTTTCTCTTGATCAAGGTGTTCAAGGCCGCATGGAGCGCGGCGTGCGGCGCCAGGCGGCCGTCGGCGACGATGGTCGTGCCGGCGCAGAGGACGTTCCTCGTCGGCCCCGTCAGATTACAGGGGCCCTGCGCCTCCCGAAGAGTCACAGTACAGGTTCGCGCCCGAAGAGTCAACAAATTTAGCGAGTTAAAGCAAATCTCAATTTACTTGACGGCGGCTTTACCCTGCACAGATCCAGGGCACGATTATGGCGCCGCCGCCGATGGCGGCCAGCGCATGGAGCAAGGGGGCAAACCTCTAGTGGCTCATGTTCGATCGCGTGGACGGGCTGAGGGTGACTGGCAACGGCGTGCTCAACGGCAATGGTCAGAGTTGGTGGGTCAGGAGATGCCACAAAGATGCCGTGAGTACCATTACGTTTTGCATGCTCTTTTATTACAAGCACAGCATCTGTTATTTCAAATTCCAAGCACCTAATCTTCTGTCACTTCCGATCCGCAGGCTTGCGTTAAATCTGCACCGACGGTACGCAACATTGTGCGGATTGTTTTCATGTGTTTGTTCATCTCTCGATGAAGCATGCATTCAGGAATTGAACTGTTCGTCTCTGTGACATCAGACGCTGAAGCTGGTGAGCTGCGACAACCTGGAGCTGAGCCAGTTC
This sequence comes from Chrysopogon serrulatus, assembly GCA_015844335.1. Taxonomy (NCBI): domain Eukaryota; kingdom Viridiplantae; phylum Streptophyta; class Magnoliopsida; order Poales; family Poaceae; genus Chrysopogon; species Chrysopogon serrulatus. The sequence continues at coordinate 221,437 of JADLZL010001958.1, read as the reverse complement.
AGTAGCCGGGACAGCCCGCAGATGCACATCGCCATCATCGAGAGCAGCGGCGTCACCGTGTCGGGCACACCATCACCGCGCCGGGGAACAGCCCCAACACGGACGGCGTCCACGTCGAGCGGAGCCAGGGCGTGCATATCACGCATTCCAGGATCGGCACCGGCGACGACTGCATCTCCATAAGCTCCGGGAGCCGCTTCGTCACCGTCGACCACATCGAGTGCGGGCCTGGCCACGGAGTAAGGTAACCGAAAGGGCAATCCGGTGCTGCGTCGACGTTGTAGCACAAGAATACAAGATGAATATCTTATGCGACTGAGAGGTGACCTATGGTTTTCATGTTGGCCTGCAGCTTTGGGAATCTGGGCAAGAATGGCGAAATCGCCGCCGTGGAGTACATCGACGTCAAGAATGTTCACTTTACAAATACAATGAACGGAGCTAGGATCAAGACGTGGGAGGTAAAGTGAACAAAACTGCTGATTACTGAATACCCATAAAAAACAAAAAAAAAACAAAAACAAAAAAAGAACTACGAGTATGAGTGAATATGTCAAGTCTGTGTTTAATTTGGTGTTTTTCTTGTCTTGCCATAGGGTGCGCGAGGTTATGCAAAATCCATCTCATTCGCCAACATAGAATTCAACAACGTGGATCACCCAGTAGTCATCAACCAATTCTATCGAGACTGCCCAGCCGAGGTACAGCGTGTTCATCTTGCTATCAGCTCGATTCACTTACTGACGAAGTACATTGAAGTCGGACACACTGCTCACCATACTTACTACATACACTGTCATCGTCGTTTTATAACTTTTTATGAGGAGCACTGTGAGCAAAAATGCAACCAATGTTTATGTATGTCTGGGTTTGCAGCTGAGCGTGGCGATCAGCAACGTAACGTACACCAATCTGAAGGGAACTTCAAGCCAGCCAACCGCCGTGGCATTTGACTGCAGCGGCGGCGGCAGCTGCACAGATATCCATGTCAACTCCGTTGTGATCACGGGGTCCGGTGGCCGGCGAACATTTGCTCGCTGCCGAAACGCACAGGTGGCCACCTCCGGACCAGTTTACCCCAAGATAACATGCCACTGAAATAGGAGCTGTAATCTCTCGAGTAGACAGGGAAGGTAGGTTACAATGCACTGTCGTCATATGGAGCTGCTGCTATTCTTTTTACACCGAAGAAACATCTTCTAAGAGGGTAAAAGAGCTTCCTATTCACTCGACAAGAATAGATTTGTCTCGGTTCTAATAAAAACTTGGTTAAAATATGTCATGACTGCACTGTTGGAATCTGACCCAAAATGGATTCACTCTTATGAAGCAACAAGAAAGAGGGGAGAGGATGATGCGCAACAGTTATCGACTCTTTAAAAGGATATTAAGGTCCTGTTTGGATCCTATGAACTAGTAACTAGTTGACTAACAATTAGTCTATAAGATCCAAATAAGTGAGCTAGTGGGTGAACTAATAAGTAACCCAAGGCTCAACTAGTTATTAGTTTACTATCCATAAAACTCAATATTTAAACTAGTTGTTAGTTTATTGAATCAAAACAAGTCCTAAGACTATAAGTGTATGACATAAATTTGCACCATATCAAGATTCAAGAATAACGTAGATAAAACTCTTAGAAAATTATATATGACGATGCTGAAGCAACTAAGACAAGAGTTTAAAATTTTGGCGAGCATGCTTTTAGGGGAAAAAAAAGGAATTTTCATATTTCTGAGTTAAAAAATCCTTTGAATTTTCTGATATTAATTCCGATTTTAGTATTTTCAAATTCATATGTATTTTTTTAAAAAAAATTGGATAATTTTTGGAAAAAAATATATTTCCATATCCTTTTATAAAGTCTAGTTGACCTCCGTAAACCATCGCAAAAGTCTAATTACCTCCCTTATTGCTGACGTCGCGCCATATAGGATAACTGACATAGCGCAACGTCAACTACAAACACTTCAAAAACCATTTAGGAAGTAAATCGGATGATTACAAGAGTTGATGCTGGAGTATTAAAAATCTAGTTTTCAGATTAAGAGGTAAATCATACTCACATGGAAATCAAATGGACTTTTTATTTCTAAGGAACAAACACACCCTTAAAACAAGTACAATAATAGTTTTATAGCCACACTAATATCAATGTAGAGCTGTGGAGGAGAAAAGAGATGAGAGAGACAAGAGCTTAGCTCTCATACAAGCAACAAGCGTAACACGGATATGTATTTCGTCGTCAATCATTGGAATCATCTATTTTCAGTTCACCTATATGGTTCCTTTTAATGTCAAACTGTTTGTGTTAGCATTGTCTTGGAGAAGGAAAAGTTAAAATCTAATTTGCAAGAAATAACAAATTTACACTCTGTTGGAGACACGGATAGCTTAATAGGTACCGGCCTACAAGACTTCTAAAAGTAAGATGATTGCACATACACCATAAATATGCACAACTTTGTTTGGCAAAGATCGTTCAGGAATGCACATTTGACTGATTTTACATTCAGTCACTTTACATACGTCGTCACCAAAATACAACTGGTTTGTTTTTGGAAGACCTTGTGTGGCCAGGTCCGTAGAAGCGACAGCCGAGATGGTTCGGAGCCCACATATTTCTGCCGCAACCAAAGGGGTATATACACACGTTCCTGAACCAAGGCAAACACCTGAACACTGGGTTGAAAAATGCTCTGACAGATAGGATTCACGTTGTTTTGTCTGGCACAAGGCCCCATCCAAGTTTCATCTGCACAGAAGGAAGCCACCACACCTGAACGACAGAACGAGTCATCATGCTACCAGCTCTGCATCTTACGAGCTGGTTTTGTAGTTTGAACTTCTTCTATTCGAACTACGGTGCTCTGTCCTCACATTATCTCTTGGCAGCCTAGTCCCTTCAGCACTTTTTGACACATCCTGGAAAGCTTGCAGTGAATTGGCAGCAAAATTCTCTAAAGCCTCAAGAACCAGCCTCAGATTTATGTGCAAATTACTTGCCTCAACACAATGCGCCTCATACAATTGTACGGTCCGAGGCACATGCAGTCTCTGCCGGCTTGGTATTAACGCCAGCTTCCTGTTTAGTTCATCTGCCTCCTTATTAATCTCCTGAGTCTTCCTCTCCAAAATCTTGATCCATTTTTCCCTTTCTCGAATCGAGATTATTTGTTCACTTTGGTCAAGATGCTGCTGCTCCCACAGGTGCCGCACGCTAGACACAAGAGCTTGCATGGCGTTAACCACATCCTTCTCAGAAATCCGATCCATGGCTTGAGACCATTTGTTGCAGGTAACAAAAACCAATGGAGCACCTATGCTTCCTGGTGAATAAGATGGAACTCCAGTAGTGTTATCCTCAGGCTCGTAGTTAAGACAGAGTGCCAGCCATCCATTCAGTGCCTTTACAAAGTTTCTTTGTGAATTCACCCAAGAGGAAAAACTGATGATCCATTTAATCAGCTCTACCTCAAGCTCCAACACCAAATCCTGGCCATTTCCACCTGACAAGACTGAAGTAAAGTTTTTGGCTTCTGATATCACTTGACACTGACTATGGTAACAGTCCAATTTATCTTGCCACATTAATACAAACCTGAAAATAAGCCATTAATTTGTTCAGGAAGGGCCCAACAATGCAGAAGAGGAGGGAGAAAGCAAGTAAATCAGTATTTCAATTTATTATAGATCACTTGACACGATTTGACATGTAACATGCAACTAGGTATACAAAAACACTCTGACAATCCTAAATATCCATGTTTTATGGTTTCCTCTCAATCCATTCAGCTTGCATGCGTGCATTACATCAGCTCACTATCATTTGTGTAAAGATTCAATTTGATAAGTATGTCTAACACTGATTAGACCCCCAAACAACAAGAACAATATTAGCAGTTGTAGTAATCCCTATTAATATTAAGAGTAACAGTGGTAGACAACAATAGGAATAATAGCATTGACAGTAACAGCAAATAAGCACTCCTTGAGCTCAAAGAGGAGGCATACCCTTGGATCAAAGCATTAATTTGCGGCCACAATTCCTCATCCCTTAATTTGTTTATTTTTCTTGAGATCTTGGCAATAACCCGCACAGCTATCCTTATCTTTGTCGAAAGCTTCCTCAGCAAATTTCGAGTCGCATCAATCTTTTGAGGCTCTGCACCCTTTTGATCTAATAATTTCAGTCTCTTAGAGTTCTTGGCAATAAGTAAGCGCATTTTCTCCTCAGCCTGCACGAAATTTACATCAGCCAAGAGGAAAAAAAATATATTAAAACAAGACAGCAAGTGGATTCTCAAAACAAGACACCCTTTTTACTGTGACACATAAACCTGAAAGCAAATGGATTCTCAAAATACATCCACTTGTTCTCCCATGTTCCACTAGCTAGCCCAACAAAACTCCACCACTACAGATCAGAAGAATATTTTAAAAGGTTAATGAGACATGTTCTTCCAAATCTGATCGTTGGGCTTCCAGAAAGCCACTTTCATGTGAGTACTATCCTAATTGGACCCTCGATTAACATGCCCATGACCTAATGTACACACAAAAATACTGCTAGCAAACCACTGGGTTAGTAAAACCAATCAGTTAACACTATTTAGAAACATATTAGGTTGCAAATCTGAGACCTAGCAGTCTGCCTTTTTTTTAAAGTACCAAGTTAAGAATTTTGCTTCATATGCAAAAGTCAAAATAACATCAACCTTTAGCGAAGTACTGTTGGTGACCAGCACCATTAATTAATTTAGTAGAAGTTGCTCTTTGTTTAAGCCGAAGGGCATTGTTTAATGCGGATTCAGACTAACATAAAACTAAAAATACACCACATGATTTGCAGCATATCATACAATATTATCATTTAATTTCCATTAAAGATTTCCATAAACCACCTATATCATAGCTCCAGTTCATAGATGATAAATCAGTTCTATTTTAGTATAAGTTTAAAACAAGGCCAGTTCTTTATCAGAAGATGATGACCGTACCTTGACCTCACCATATAGCTTCCTCTCCCAGAAATAGAGCTTCTCAAGTGCAGAGGATAGGCTCTGCGAGTCCACCATCTTCCCTACCACTCTGACGTCCAACACGTCCATGTCTTTGCACCCCAAATGAGCCACGGAGATAGCCGACATCATCTTTGAGGAAGCTGATCAAAGAATTAATCATCCAGTGGCATAATGAGTTACTGACAATCCGAGTTAATTTGGACATGAAGTAAACAAGATGTAGCTCACATTGGTAGACTGAGTTGCGGCCTTGGTAGCTTGGCCTCCCGACTTCGAGCATCGGCGCGAGCTGCCTAGCCGCCTCGGCCGTGCGGACAAGCTGTGCCTTGATTTCGCCAGCTACATTCGCATTGTCGACGAGCCTCCGCGACCGCGCGCGAGGTGGTGGCGCGTGCACCGCCACATTACCATGTGCTGTTGGCCTTCGCCGTGACTCGCTGATGACGTCCTTTTGGGCGATAACATCCTGCGGCTCGTCGAGCTCGGCGATGCTACTGACACCGCCGAGCGAGCTGCGCCGGCTGCGGGCACCGCCACTCCCAGGTGCCGAGTACTGCCCGGCCACCTCTTTCACGACCACCCCGTCTTCCTCGTCGTCGTCCTCCAGGTCCGGGATGCCCTCCTCCTCGCGCACCTCCCGCGAGCTCCGGCTCGGCGTGTACGGCGCCGCGGCCGCAGTAGCCGCCGTGGCGGAGTCGTAGTAGTAGCTGTCGTATGCGTACGAGTCGTAGTTCTCGAACACGTTGAGGAAGTCCCACGAGCTCGCCTTCGGCGGCGAAGGCGGAGCCGCGCGCTGCATCACGGCCGGAGGCGGGGCCGGGGCCGGGGCCCGCTGGGCGGCGCTGTAGGCGTAGTGCTGCGGGTAGCCGCCCGGCGCGTCGAACGAGCCGAATCGCACGCGCTCCGGCGGCCCCGGCGCGCGCTGCGTGACGGCGACGGACGCGGGGGGCGGGCGGCTGCGAGCGTAGTAGAACTGCAGCGAGCCCGCCGGCGCCGGCGCCGGGTACGCGTACGCGGCGGGCTGCGTCGCGTAGTCGTACCCGTACGCGGCGTAATGCGGGTGCGGGTGCGGCGGCTGCTCGGTGACGCGGCGCGGTGGCGAGTCGGCCGGCGACGCCGGCTCGGATCCGGGCGACGCGCCGAACTGGAGGTGCGCGGAATGGCCGTGGGCAGGCAGCGGCGCCGACGACGGGTCGAAGGAGCGCGGCAGGCGGTTCGCGGCGGGCGCGCCACCGCCACCGCCACCGCCCTTGCGCGCGGAGGGCAGCGTGAGCCCCGGCGCCTCGGGCTGCCGCAGCTGCAGGCGGAGGAGGCGGTGGAGCGGCGCGGCGACGGACTCGATGGAGTCCGCGAGCGCGGCGTGCGCGTCGGCGAGCGCGTAGCGGTGGCGGACGGCCGCGGCGAGCAGCTCGGCGCGGGCGCGGCAGAGCGCGACGGCCTCCTGGTCGTCGAGCTTGGACCCCTTGCACCCCATCGCGTGCCTGCCGGCTGCCGGCGCTGCTGGCTGCCGGTCGCGCTCGCGCGAACGAACGGTACAAGTACGACGCGCGCTCAGAGGTCTGGACTCTGGAGTGAAGTGGAGCAGGCAGGCAGGCAGTGTATGGTGTAGTAGACTCACTCCCTCTCCTTCCTACTCGCGGTACTTGCCCGCCATTATGGCGTTCGGTGGCGTTTGGTCTGGTCGTCCGGCGCGGCGACGGCCAAGGCCAATGACTGGGGTGGCTGATGGCGCAATGATGCGGTCACGCGCGCGGGCGGACCGACGGAAGGTGGAGGAGAAGGAGAATGCGGAGTTGGGGGAGCGCGAGACGACGGCGCCGCGGCGGGGAGATGGATCCGGGGAGGTCAGAGGGGAATCTTCTATCTTATTTGTTTGCGCTTTTCTTTTTCCGGGGCGTTGGCGTTGTCGTGGCAGCGCACAGTTTTTTGTTGCCTACTACTGCATGCACATGTACATGTGTACTAGCAGCAGTAGCAGCAAGCAGTACGCGGGGGCGAGCGAGTCCGCGAGTGGTGGGCGCGGGGGCCGTCGGCCGTGCGCCGTGGACCGTGGTGGTGGTGTTGGTGCGGAGCGGGGCGGAGGAGCCGCGGCAGGAAAAGTCCAAGAACCAGGACCGGACACCGGACGAATGTGACGCGCCCATGGCCTTTTGGACCGCGGACAGACTGTGGCCGCACGGGAGAGTAGGCCATGGCCATCCCCGCCCGTCCCACCCCACCACTCCACCACCCACCGGGGACCTGACTGACCTCGGTGGCTGGCTCGGCCACGGAGGAGTGGGCGACGCCGACGGGTGATGGTTTCGTTGTGCTCTCGCCGGATCGGATCGGAGCGCAGCGCGGCACGGCACGGCGCCGGTGGACGTGGATCGGGTTGGGGGTGGGGCTTCCCGGCCGCTGCGCGGCGCATTGACCGCTTGTCGCGCTCGGCCGGCCTGGAACACCCAGGTCAGGTGGTGGTAGGGGCCGCCGGCGCTTGCCGGCTGGTCGGGGCGCACGCTGCGCAGCCCCGCCGCTGCGCTGTGGCCATGCCCGTGCACTGATTCTGCTGTGTGCTTGCCCCGCCTGCGATGCAACCGTGCTCTCCAGAAACAGTGAAAACACTTCACCCTGCAGAGCTGTTTCCTGGGCATGCTCTGGTGTGGTACCGTGGTACTTACTGGGGAAAAAACAAAGAAGGAATTGACGCTCATCACCGATCAATTTCTCTTCGTAGTACGGTTTACCGTCCCAGAACGGCCGGCATTGAATTTGGGACGGGAAGTCAGGGCGCGGGTCGTGTCGCTGCGAGGCCAAATCGCCCCCGACCTGTTGCGTCAAACATTTGCTGCTGCTACTAGAGTCTAGGATGGGACCAACATAGTGGTGGTAGACTCGTACAGTACAGTAGCAGTAATGTACTACTAGTACGTACATCTCCCTAAACCAAGTACGAGTACGCGACTGGGAGGGACGGCTGGATCGGTGGACCTGTAGACGGCTTCAGATGTAAAGTATGCACGGCAGCCCGTTTGATTTTCTTTCTTCTCAAATATAAATGGGCGTACAAAACTGTTTTTTTTTCTTCGTGAAGTTTCCTGTTTGTACTTTGTACCAATGGTAAAATTCGCTCAAAAGTTTTCCATGATGTATCGGCGAGCCGAAGAAGGTGAGAGAGTCCATCCAGCTACCAAGGGTTCGGCTTGGGTTTTCACTCGCCAATGACCTCGCGGTGTATAACTTGATGCAAATGCTAAAGAAAGTTCAATTTAGGACAAAAACAAAATAGTTTATTATTTAGAACGAACGAAACACTTATTTGACATGTGAATCTGGCGAATGAAGCACTTATTTGACATGTTAATCAGGTAAAACCTAACCACTAGTGCCGCTACTTTTTCTTCCTCCACCACCCCTCACCATCGTGGAAGCATATCGCCAGAGCTAACAGAGGTCACATGATAGGCGGCGGCGGCGCCCCGGAGAGAGGGGGGGGGGGTCTCCCGTACTCTTCCTCCTCGAGTGTTTGTCTTGCCGACCATCCTTTGCAGAATTCGGCAATCCCCAACCCAAATATATGACGAGAGGCCTTTTGTGGTGGCCATTCTTGGGTAGCACGGTGTGTTAGCAGTGGCGATGGGCGCCGTGACGAGCACACACGATGGGTGGCAAGTAGATGGTGCGGTAGTAGCAGTGGTAGTCACATGTGGCGGTGTGGGCTACGCGATGGTAGGGCATTGTGTAGACGACTTGATCATAGAGAGGCTGGTGCTCGCGGATGTGATTGGCATCCCATGTTCGGTTATTTGGGATTGGGCTCAGAAATCATCTCATCTTATCAACATTATACAAGTTAGTGAAGGATTCCAACTAGGTTTTAATATAGCACCAGATCAAAGGCAAACGAACGAGCCTCTATGTTTAGAAATATTTGATATCCGTAGCCCTCATTGGCAAGAACGCAGCTACAGCCTCAAACTCCCAGCAATCATAGTATGAAGAAATTAATCTAAATGCAGGTCCTCCATTCATGTTATTGCTACTTCAGATTCAAACTGGAGCCCTGTCTGACGCCGCTTGCTCAAATCTGATGAACAAAAGCGTCAGAGAAGCATGCATGCACTGCAGGGTGCCAAGATCTCAAAGCACCCTTGCCAGAAAATTTACTCGAGCGCATAGAGCAAGCACCAATCACCTCTGGCACCTGTTCAGCTGTCATCTTCACCTTTGTGCATCTATCTTTGGCCATGCCTTTACTTCCATGCAACCGCTGAGCCTAGATAGATAAGCATTGATCCCGTACCGTTTTTTTTTTACCCCGTGCCTTCCTGGTTCATTCATCAATTCTACGTGCCTTCACTGTTTCTTTTCAGATTTTCTGTCCTCTGTTCTTTTGCAACTGTTCGAGTGTAGTAGTACTTCATTAGCCCTGAGCCACTGACTACCTTGTAAGATTCAGCTGAGAGACTTCATTGATTCGCCTCACAGTCTAGTTAGTTAGTTACCTTAACTACGAGTAGTTGGTCAGATCCAGAACGGTATAGTATCACTGGGTAAGGTCGTAATGAGCTGAATCGATGTTTATTCTTCTCACTTGGGTCCCATCCGAAGAAATCCATCATGTAATGCAGCTAGCTCATCATGTAATGCAGCTCATTGGAGTAGGGACTACTAGGGAGCAGCAACAGAAAAGGTCGCATGTCATTCACACACGATCATTTGTACACGCTTGAGACAAGAAGGCTATTAGGCCACACGATGAACGCAATAATAAGCTAGTAGTAGGGCAACAAAAGGTTACATCTTTGTTGTAGGATCACTTGTGTTTTCTCTCTGCACCGAACGCCGAACGTTACGCAGCCATTTCATTTTCATGCATTTCACCTTGGCAGGAACTGGAAGACAATGACAAAATGTCAGACAGAACCCGGCAAGACCGTAAGAGGATTGGTTAGCTGTCCTTGGTCCTAATGCCATATTGCGAGTTGAGCAGTTTGACGCGGTGGCAACTGGCAGCAGAGGGTTTGGTCAAGTGTCCACTGTCCACGGACCACAGTAGTACGTGCAGAACGGTGCCATGATTCTGTTGGTGAGGGACGCATAATTATATATATACAATCACGTTCCCGGTCGACTCCTAATTGGCGAGTACTCAATTGTCAAGAGGCTTCAAGATGTGGCAACGTCCTCTCTGCGTTTTTAAAGGATGCCAAGTTACCAGGGTGAGACCCATTGCTGTCTGCTTGACACTGACAGTATCTTCCAGACTTCCCACTTAAGTCATCACTGCCTAATGCTCATCTGACCAAACCTAATAACCTAACCTAGACGGTAACACAGGCCCTGCTACTGTCATGCATGTTCTGCAGCGAAGCGATGCTGACGATAAGGTTCGATCTGAAGCCGTGCAGTGACGTTTCAATCATCACGCCCACTACTACTACTCGCAGGATTAGAGACACGCGAGCCCCATCACATGCACATCGACTCACGTGATTACTCTATTGAGGGGTGAGTTTTGTGTCATCATGTGTGGCCTAAGACCCTACCATGATCCTAGCGTGATTGTATAATATGTTTTTTTGGTTATCACCTATTCGAGAACACATGGGGGAATGCGAGCTGTCAAACCGTATTGCCCTCACAGCAGCATGAGCATGACTTAAAAACCACATGGTGTACAAAACTGCTCTGTGTCCTGAATTCGGAGTACTCCGTACTACCAGTCTTACCACCCAGTAGTAGCGTTTGACTTGCTTAAACAATTGCGCTGTAATAACTGCAGGGGCCTAAAATAATCGTTTCATTAATCACCACGCCCTGTCATAAATCACCCGTTGCACTCTTCGCTATCCTTGCAAAAAGTCATGCTCGATGCACGAGATCGTTTGGATTTGCCAGCCGATATACTATACAAAAATGCTCGGATCTTCTCGCCCAAACATAGTCAATTCTCGATAAATTGCAAAAAAAAAAAAAAGGTTTTGATAATAGCAATGCTGCTTCCTGCTGCATGGAAAATCGAGTACAGTGTATGTTAATCTCTCCAAGTAAGGATAGTCAATAATAGAGACAGATACGATGCGACACTAACATAAGTTTGCACACATAAGACCGATACGAGGAACAGTACTCTCACACCATGTTCACAGGCACATCTACTCAGCAGATCATAAATATAGCATGATTGTACCCAACGTGGTGTACGATCACTGAAAATACAGGACCGTTTACTCCACCTCCCAATATCAATTCATGTGTCCTGCTGAACCAAGATTTTTATGCAGCGGACAACAATAATGCCCCAACAAAACCATACGAGACACTGTTTCGAGCCTACTGGCCTCGGTCGTGTCCCTAATGGTCCTTGTGACTTGTGATCCTTCAGCAGCCCAAGACAAGTCTATGTGCTCACCTCAATTAAAGTGCTCTTGGCTCGTGTGTGGGGGTGTGTGGTGTGGGGTGTGCACAGTTCATAGCATAGTTGGTGAGGTCTGCCCCCACTCCCAATTAAAGCCTTTTCGTTCGTTCCTGCAAAGCGGCCACATGCTCGACGGACTGCCTCTTGAATCCTATGCCAAGCTTTCACTGCAGATTTATTATTTCTTTCTGCTCCTTTGCCGTTCCTCTCTCGCTCTCTGTTCCCCTTCCATTTCTGAGCTTGCTGCTTCGTAATGTTGGAAAAGGTGGCTGCAGAACGAACATTTCTAGTTTTCTACTACTACCTTGCTGGTGCCATAACCATTCCATGTTGCTCAAACTCAAACTCGTACTTATTTGTTTCCACTCGCTGCCCTCGGTAACAATCTTTTCCTTTTTTTTTTTTGAATCACCCTCGGTAACAATCTTGATGCTGTACGTACGGGCACTACAAAGGAATGGACGCAGATAAGTTAATTCCTGTCCTGAAAATGCACGCAAGCTCCTGCGCTGATCAGAATCCAGACATCATTTGCAACATGCGTGGCGTGGTCGCTGGCTGACCAGATCGGCTTTCAGAGATTCTCTGAAGCCAAAGCAAGGAACTACCAGTAAAAGACCATATCATAATTTGCACCACAGCAAAGGAATGATGTGCGTTAGCGTTGGCAGCCCATGGGTTTGGCAGGCAGGAACTGCAAGGCCATGATGACACTGGTTTTGGCCCACTGCGTAATCAGCCTGGTTCAGGATAACCACTGGGCCGGGGTCCTGGAGAGGCAGCTCAGTGACCATGGATACAGTAGAGCATCATATATATATTAAAGAATCGACAACCACTCAATCTTCGTCGCAAAAAAAAAAAAAAAAAAAAAAAAAAAAAAAAAAACAACCACTCAATCTTTGTAAAGATCTACTACCTGCCTCGGTGCCTCTCAGCGAAATTGCAAGCCTGTAAAATGGAGTTCTGTCCGAGGTTACAGTCCTAGCTGCGTGAGAGAACTACATCATGCCGATCTGATCTTTAATTACAGTACAGGGCCTCATTTACCCGGCACGTCATACTATTTTAATTTACCCGGTACATCATACTATTTTGGGCCTTCGTTGTGACAAGGCACTGTAGTTGTTCCCTGCTTTTCTACGCTGTTGTTGTATATAGTAGCATAAATTTGTTCCGTGTTCCGTCCAATACATCATACTGTTTTGGGCCTGAGTCAGTCGAAATGCAACAAGCAATTCATGTCAACCACTGATCGGCTGAGCAGAGCAATCACTTGGTCCGAACTCTATTGTACTAGTTGAGTATCCGCGCCTAAAAGACACTGTCCACTCATCGGCGTCGGGAGTGGAGTCCACTGCCGTCTCTTCTGCCACAACCGCTTCATCATTCACCGTAGATGTGTCATCATTATCATTTGAGATATTTCACTGTCCTCGGCCACTATCTATTCATGAGGGAAAAAATACAGTAGTGTAATAGCAGTTCACCACATGCTCTAACAAAAGTTATACGTGCACTCAGTAAAACTTGTATTTGCAAAAAGAAGATTGGTAACAGATCGGTACTAAATTGCAGCAAAAGCTAGTTAAGAAGCCTGAACAGTTACAACAATGAAATAGTGAAATATAAATCAGGGAAAGGGAGCATGTTATGATATACTGAAAGAAATAACAGCATGTACAACTGCCCTGGGAAATATATGATTCAATAAAATGCAATGACAATACATACCTGTCTAGTGTCTACTTTGAGAAACATCATTTCCCTGAACATCTGATTCTTTAACTTCTCTATAGGAGAATAGTTGCTTTGCAGGCATTGTTCATGTATAAACAATAATTGATCAGCAATGTTTCAAAAAAATATATACTGAAACTAATGAAGATATACCATGCTTTGTATGACTAAAATGGAGAACACTTCAAAACAACAGAACCAATACGTTGAGTACTGTAAGAAGTTTATGTTTAGGTGTTATGCAACAGAACTATTCGAGTATAAGTTGAAAATAAATTAGATGAAGTAATGTGTAATATAAAACAACATAATTTCTTCTGAAGAATTACTAGCTACTATTGAGTTATAAGCCATAAAGCGCACAAACTTTTCCCAATCCCAACAATTAGAATGTAAAATTGAAATATCAAATCCAAATTTCCATCCTTCTTCTTATCAAACCTTATTTCTTAGGCTACCAATCTGGCACAGTATACTTCAAGGGCAAGTGTCATGATCCGGTAATGTAAATATCAACTACAATAAGGCCTTGAGGACAACTGTCACATACTATTGGGTAAGAATACTAAAATACTGTTCGTGGTTTTATGCTGAGAAAGGCTCAAGGTCTTATGCTGCTGAACTGCAACGAATAGGATTGTTGAACTTTTAGAAAACAGTAAATGAGGTATCCAGGTAACATAACTTAATTTAACATTTTCCACTAAAGCTAAATTGAATAATGCTACAGGCCCACTCTACAAAGCAATAATACAGTGTACCGATGAGTTTTAACAGGAACTAGGTTCAGAACAAAAGTTCATCTAGTTAAAGTTTAAGTCAGATGCTGAAAATTAATGGACAGGGGAAATAATTACATCCTGAACACTAATCGTCTAAGTCATCAGCATTGAAGGATTCCAGTATCTTGTCCTCCATCATATCCACCAAGTCTTCGAAAAAAATGTGGACCTGAGAAAGAAACCTTATCAATACAAATGAACCCCCCAAAGTGTCCAAGCTGATGAAATTGGGGCCACAATCAATTGAATTGATGTAAAAAACATTACTTCCTAAAATAAACTGAAGTTGTATAGGAATTGGACCAAAACCCTGACTAAAGACTTCTGATTAAAGATTTGCATTTGTGCAACTAAAATTGATACAAACAACTAAAATAAAAGAACAATAAAAAGATGGCTCTGGGCTGAAAGCTAAACTAGTAGACATTTTTTTTCTATTTGGTTAAGGAAGCTCTAATTTGTATCGAAGTTTTCAAATCACACATACAAGCCAAAATAGATTTAACAATGGCAACTAGCTGGTAGTCTCCAATTCCAAGGTCCCATACACTTTTTATAAACTACCAATCTGTGTCTATTAAAAAAATGATTAATTCTCGTGGCAATTTTTTTCTTTTTCAAAGGTGTAAAACTGATGAAAATAGCACCATAAGGAGATGAAAAACAGAAGCTTGCAGAGAAGTAGATTCTAGCATAGTGACATTCAATTTTCTTTAAGGACGTTAGTTGACATCTCTTAAGCTGATGAAAGATTCTTTAAAAACAAACGCCTTGTTCAGTTCCCCCCCAAGTTGCAACATTCTCCACTCTCTCTCCATCACATCAATTTCTACCCGTATATATGGAGCATTAAATGTTAGTAAAAAATAACTAATTACACAGTTTAGTTGTAAATTATGAGACGAATCTTTTGACCCTAGTTGGACCACGATTGGACAATATTTGTCAAATAAAACAAAAACGCTACTATTGTAACTTTTTTTAACATTTACGAACTGAACAAGGCCAAAAATACAATTGAGGCAGCTTTTGCTACATGGACGGGACAGTGCATTGCAGCTGTCTGACTGCTGTATCTTATTAACTCTTCTAGACTCAAAGGTGTCCAAGATTTCTACTGGACAAAAACTGGTTGAGGATAAATGACCGTCTGTTCAACTATTTGGATAGAAAAATAACTATAAGGGCAGAGCCTCCAACAAAGACAGAGATCATATTAAGTTCTTTCACGTCTCACATTTAATAGCCACAATATCCAATTGTGATGATCAATTTCATAAGGCAAAACGTTCTTCCCCGTCGTGAATCAAACTTTTGCTGGTTGCGCTTGCTGCCTCGCGGGTTATGACACAACTACACGTCTACACGTAACATAGCAACTTCCTGCACAATTGATCCCAGTCCCAAATTGTCCAACCGAGATAGGAGAATTCAGAAATTAAACTTAACCGTATCAACTATGTGAGCATGATGAAGGAGCTGTACGTACCCTTGGAGCGACAGAACCAGTAAAGGATGGACTCGGGCCTGGAGAGGCCATCAGGCTGTTGGATGCGGGCATGCGGCGATGGCCTGTCGTCCCGCCTCGAGGGTTTGGGACGGAGGAGGAGGGGTTTTGGGTATTTGTGCTCGACGGCGATGCCGACTGCAGACTGCAGAGGCTGTTGGAGCGTATCTGGGCCCTGGGGAAGAGGTGGGAGCCTTGTTGGGCTGCACTGCTCTTGTTGGGCTGCGACGGCGATGTCCTGCCTGGCTCGCACCAGCGGTGTCCACAGAAGTCTGTTTGGCTTCCAACGATCAAGAGGGAGCCGTCTATCATCTGCATTCAAATGTTTCTCAAAAAAAAAAAAAAAAAATCTGCATTCAAATCAACCAGAAGCGGAATCATTTATTATATCCAAAAGAAAAGAGAGAAAAAAAAAGAGGAGCCGAATCTAGCACCGGCCGACACGGCAAC
Organism: Chrysopogon serrulatus; assembly: GCA_015844335.1. Classification (NCBI taxonomy): domain Eukaryota; kingdom Viridiplantae; phylum Streptophyta; class Magnoliopsida; order Poales; family Poaceae; genus Chrysopogon; species Chrysopogon serrulatus. Next base: position 205,533 of record JADLZL010001958.1, on the reverse strand, counting down.
GCCCCCGACAACCCGAGCGCGGACCCCAGGGCCCAGGGACGAAGACCACAGAAAAGAGAGAACACGACCAAACCAAGACAAGCCAAGCGACGAGGCGAGGGCGCGCAGGGTGGTGCTGATCGACGTGGAAGTTACAAACGAGTCCACATCCGTCGTCGTGGGCCGAGGGGACTGGGGAGCAGCCGTGTCGGGCACCAACCCGCCAAGCCCTGCGCGTCCCCGCGTTTGTTTTATATTCCGCCTCTGCCAGTGCCAGTGCCAGGGCGATCGAGGGAAGGACGCCGACGCGAGGCGCCATGGATCTAGCCTTAGCTTCTCGTCCGCCTTAAACAATGGGAGTCCGGTCGCCTGGCGCATGTGACGGTCGCGGCGTTCCAATCTGTTTTTGTAGGATTACATGGGTTGAGGGCGTTGAACTGATAATATCGGTGGCATAGCGAGCCTGGCTGCTGGTCAAGCTGAGCATTTACAATGACGTGCGGCGCACTGGTGCGTCCAGCAGGTCGTTGCCGCATGCAGGTCAACAGGTAATAGCTACCCCGGTAGTGCCGGCCATGGGCCATGGCTTGGCTATCTGAACTCTGAAGCCAGATTTCGTGCGTACGTCTTGGATTGGATTTCAAAACCAGGTTTCGATGACCCATCGAAATTATTCCAAAACCGGACGTTGTGATTTCAAAAACATCTCTTGGAGAAGCATGTGCGGGTTAATTTGGCACACTGAGAATCTAAGATGGGATGTGCCGCGATGCTGCCTTCACGAGGCAACGTGAAACCGCACCGCATCTCTCTTACATTACACCCCCCACGTCGTTGTAGCGTGCACCACATGACGACTGACAAATCCTACATGCGTCGCAACGCAGAATTGCAGAAATGCACATGGTACTACCGCTTGCCAAGAGCGAAGAAACGGGCGCTCCTCCAAGGTCCAAGCCTTTCCGGAACAAGGTGAGGCATGCAGAAACAAGTAGAAAAAAGCGAGGAGGAATCGAATCAGGAATCCGCACCGACTCACCGAACGCACGCCGTCCATTTGATCCAGAGCGAAGGCGCCGGTGATGAGTGAGCCGTGAGCGATCACCTGCTCCGTGCTCCCTGCCACCAGCACCAGCACCGGCAGGCGTCCAGCTATGTCCTCGCAGGCGCGCACCCGTCACCAGAGAAGCATGTCCCCGGCAAGGGGCAGAGGTGACACGGGCTGGGACCCGACAGCACCTGATGTGCTCGCCTCTTCATTCACAGGGCCTGCGAGCTCCGAGGAGATAAAATTTTGTTTTTGCTAGATTATGACTATCCATCCAGCATTCCTGAATCCTGAGGCCTCAAACCGTGACAACAATAGCAAACAAGGCCAACAGACGCGACAGTAACATTCAGGCGACAGGACAGGAGTACTGTGCAGGTTGTGTCGTGCGTGATGTTACAGTCACCTAGCGGCTGGCTAGTACCGCGAGGCGATGGAGGATAGCCGCTAGGTGATGGAGGATCGTGATCCGTGAAATTCTTAGCTTTTTATGGTCTTACAGTAGACAGGATGGATGGATCACATTCAAATTTGGTGGTTCTGGTTCAGTTCAGCTGCAGACAACCTCTGCGGTCTGCATCCTTTGAATGAGCAATGACGTGATCAAACCCTTTGTCACGAGCATTCTTGTTCAAGGTAGTATGGTGGCTGGAGCCAGCCATGGGCGATCAAAAATTCTTCAGCGGATTTGCCGAGGGAGCACATGGTATATTCTGTTGTTACGCAAAAACGTCAAAAGGCATCGATCAATCTAGATGCCCTCTCCGGAGTCTGGATAACGAAGACTTCGAGGAAGAATGCTGCATTACATTAGGATTCGATCGGTTGTTGACAAGAACACAGCCAAAGGTTGCGACTTTTTGCAATTCGACAACGCCCGGTTTCAAATCTCTTGAAAGATGCGTACAGGTGAACGAACAGATTGACTCCAGGACGGTATTTTTTTTCCTAATATGTACAGATTTTGTCCAAGCACGCGAGCTAGAATAAAGTTCTGAAATTTCAATTCGAGTGGTTCGGACATCAGAATCCCGGGCTCAGAATGTTGAGCAGGGACACTCTGGTGTTGACCAACGCTCGGAACACCTTCTCGCCGCTGCCGTCGACGTTGGCGATGCAGCGCTCCAGGTTCTCGTGGCGCTCGAACGCCGCCTTCCGCGCCCTCTCCTCGGGCTTCATGCGCGCCTCGGACCGGAGGTGCACGGTGGAGGACTCGTCCTCGTCGTCGCCGCCGCCGCCGCCGCCGTTCTGCTTCTCGGCGGACCGCCGCCTGGCGCGCGACATCCAGCGCACGAGGTCGGCCACCCACCATATGCGGTGGCGGCCGGTCCTCGGCGCGTCCGACGGGCCGGGGGCGGTGGCCCAGCACGGCGTGGAGGCGACCTCGACGCGGGCGTAGGCGGCGGAGTTGGAGAGCGAGGAGAGGCCGGAGAAGACGGCCGCGGAGCCGGAGGCCACGGCGGCGGTGGCGTCGGCGACGGCCGCCGCGAGCGCCGCGGTGTCGGCGGGGGCGTCCTCGGGGAGCGGCGCGGGGGTTCTGGCGGCGACGGCGCGCACGGCGGCCGCGAGGCGCGGGAGGTCGCGCGCCGCGCGGCGCTGCGCGCGCGACGCGGACGCCAGCCTGGCCGGGTCCCCGCCGCGGCGCAGCGCGGCGCGCGTCTCGGCCTGGAGCGCGGCGAGCGCGACGAGCGCCTGGCGGAACTCGCCGTGCGCGTCGGCGAGGCGGAGGGAGTCGTCGAGGAGGCGCTCCGCGAGGTGCGGCCACCGCGCCAGGCGGCGCAGCGGCTCCTGCGCCTGCGGGTGGTGCAGCAGGTCGGAGAGCGAGACGAGGACGCGGCACACCTGCGAGGCCGCCGCGGACACGGACGACGCCGAGGGCGGATGCGGCGGCGCGCCCGCGGACGACGACGCGCAGGGCGGGGACTGGCCGATCACGAGGCGCAGCGCGGCCACGTCGTCGTCGAGCTGCCGCAGCAGCGGGTGGAAGCGGCAGGGGAGGCTGGACGAGCGGATGCGGTACGTGGCCAGCTTGTCGCTCGCCGTCGCCAGCGCCAAGGCGCCGTCGGCCGCGGGCTTCGGGGCCGGGAACGAGATGGTGCGGCGGTACCCGGCCATCGTTCGTGGGGGTGTGTTGTTCCGGGAAAGCTGCGTTTTGGGGTCACAAGTGCCTGTGGGTTTTATAGGTGGAGCAGCTGGGACGAGCGCGCGAGGAAGGCGTGCGCGTTGTGTTGGCCGGCTGGAGTGGCTGCATCCTGCAGGGCGGCGACGGGCATCGCTTGTGCCGTTGCGGTTGCGGACTTGCAGTCACGGGCTGTTCCGTTATGTTACTTGACGTCTTGGTTCACGCTGGTTGGTTTGGTTCCTGCCTTTCTGGGGACGCGCGCGGATCCCCGACCCATATTCCCGTGCGTAGCAGGCGGCGGAGTGGCGGACAAAGGGTCCACGGCCGAGCCCGGCACCTCCGGTGGTGGCACTCGATTTGCGCCGTACACTCCTACACCGGCGCATCATCTGCGTGACATGAACTGGAGTGTCCCGGGGGCCGGGGTGCCAAACTTTCCAACGATCTTTCCGCGAATAGTAAGCAAATGAGCCCTGGCCACTCATTGCACGCTCGTGTTTCCCGGCAAAGTTGCTTTAAAAGTAGCTAGCTTGTCATATGGCATTAACCTTTTTTCGCTTACCACAATTAAGACATGACATTAGCAGCAGGTGCGTACTAGTACGTACAGTATATCAACAAAACTAATCAGGCATTCATACAATGGTCAGCAGCACGGTTGCACCAACCCAGCAAAAACTTGGACGCCCATCAACCTCACCACCACGAATGATAGCGCTAAACAAATGAAGGCAACACCTTTATCTTAAGCATCCCTCACGCGCATGAAGAAATCATATAAAAATATCAGCTTTTACAACAATGTTTTTCTCTCATAAAAAAATCAGTCATTTTATCTTATCGGTAGAACATAATACCAAAATTTAACTACTACCCCACTCCAGGTATCGTTTTCTCCAACCAAATCGGTGCTGGCGTCATGACTGTCGTCATTGTAAACTTAAAAACAAAGATTTGTTACCGAACTTACTGATATCCCAACATTTGCTGAATATGCTCCACAGAGTTGCCTTGATGAAGATAACACTAATTAATATAGCAAAAGATGCTGCGTCGTGCTGTGCTGCTGGCCCTCTTCTTGTGAGTTCGTTGAATGTAATAGATGGGCAGCGCTGTAGATTCTCCTGCCCCCTGTGATACTCGTAGTATGAGGCCATGGCCATGGAACGCACCAACCAGGCAGTCGCGCTACTCACCAGCCAAACTAGCCATCGCTGCTCGCCTGCTCCCCACAGGCACGGGCGCGCGCACACACACAAATGAACTGATCAGGCGAATATTCCGAAAATTCCCACCATTTTAGGCTCTGTGCATCACATGGTTTGCTAGAAGCCCAGAACTATGTTTACACGTGGAGCATGAGAAGCCGTTTTAATATGGAACACGAGCTCGAAGCGATGAAGGCGAGATTGGGACGCCTGTTTTGAGCTTTTGGCCTCCTGGCTCTTGAATGGCCGATCAGCTGCTGCTCAAATATGCCGAATCTGGCTTGAGCTAGCTCCGCCATACTCGGCTCCACGTTTCGAGAGAACTCACCGGCTAGTGGCGGAGGCAAGGGCCGCTACAGTTGGAGCGTCATTTTATATATTTGGCACGTAGAGCAGAAACAATTAATTTTTTAGAGAAAAATACTATTGAAACGGTGAAGCGAACAAAATGGTAGTAAATTATTCTAATTTTTCACTGGCTTGTAAAGAGCTGATGGTTGACCCTTTTTGAGCCATGCCAAATGAGAAGGCTGACGATGGCATGAACCAAGGCTATTTCCTTGGTTGAGTTCAACACCGTTTCTACTTAATGAAAAACGTGCCGCTTAGCATGTGTGTGACTGATTGTATCCGTTAATGGATTAATTAATGCTATATGTATGACCATGTCACCATGCGGCACGACGAGCTTGGCGAGGATGGCGAGATTGCGATGCCTGCATTGCATTGACCTCTGGCTCTTGAACGGGGGCAGAACGGCCAATCTCCCTTTGCAGCCACGCACACCACAACTTGGTAGTTGACTTGAGCTATCCTCATCTGCGTGGATGGTCAGAACTCATAAGTCATGACCTAGAACCACTCTGAAGACTGAAGGTCACTTAGAGGGTTCTTCCCCTGTTGATGATGTTCTGCTAACGTCGGTACTCTATCTGATCAGGTCCTGACCAACGTTTGCAGTCTTAACTTCGTGTTGAGTTTTGACCCAATCAGATGGATGCTTTCTGACAAGAAGCGATAAACAGTAAACACACATGCTGTAGAAGTCAGATTAGTCCAAAAACGTGAACCGAGGAAGAAAATTTAAGTTCCAAACACGAGCCCGGAATGCGTTGTTCTTTTTTTTTTTTTTTTTTTTTTTGAATTAGAATGCGTTGTTCTTTTTGTAATCAAGAGAAGAAGACTCTAGACAGAAATTGATCCTGCTAGCTACTACTTCCATCTCAAAATAACTTATATTCTTTGACTTTTAAAGATTGCACGACCATTCATCTTATTTTAAATTTTTATGATTTATTTTATTATTAAAGATATTTTGATAATATTTTATTTATTTTAGAATTTATATAATTTTTTAAATAAGACGAATGATCAAACGTAATTTTTAAAAGTAAAAAAGTACTGAGATGGAGGGAGTACACTTAAAAGATGCGGCATAGGGGCCGTGGACCATCACCGTCAGTCTGTCCCACACGGCAACATGGCCTATATTTATTCACCCAAATCGAAACCAGCTTGAATATTTATAGGGTGAAAGGCGTAATTTAATCCTAACGGAAATAGCATTCTTGTCTTGGTGCTTAATGCTTATCTTGGGAGTAGCTTATTTTTGCGAATTTGAGAATAGCTTATTAACCACACACGCCAAATACGTTGCGCGTTAGGTCGACAATCGTATCTCGTGAACGGCAGCTGAAAGAGAGCGGCGCTAGTCCTCGTCATTTGTACGTACATTAGAATTGCCAAAAATGAAGAAAAAAATGGAGGATGTGCCCGTCGATTGCGGCCTGTATCTAACATTGATCAGGTACCTTTTCTTTAAATGTAGTTCAGCTGATATATATGAAGCCAAAAACCCGTTCAAAAATTTGAGGTTTCTTCAGAACTTGGACTAGAGGCCAACTTTTTTGAAAGGCTTACCAAGTGGATATGCTGTTATGCAATCTACATTATTTTTTCCCCTATTGATTTGGGCTTTGATTAGGACCTGTGATAGCTAATTAGCTATTAAGCACACAAGCATTTGACCTATCTCTGTCCAATATATCGTGCTACGATATGGTTTGATATATACATGCATCTGCATGTGTAAAAGACCGAAAGATAAAAACACAAGTAGGGCTGGGGGAGATTTTTTTTTGTTATTTCATTTCTTGCAAAAATACGCCAAGAAGTTGTTTGTAGATGGAATGGTGTATAAACTATATAACGATCCTCACCTCCTCATGTTTAGCAAAGTCACGTTAATCTTTTTTATAGACATCATTTTTTTTTAACAAGAGAAATCAAACAAAGATGTCGGTTTTGTTTGACTCAACGAGACAAACAAATCTGAAGAGTGATATCAGCGTTAGGCGCCCCTGCTGGCCAACTTACTCTCTCGCTTTCGGCCATTAGCATGCAAACATACTGACTGAACACTTCACGGAAAGGGTAGCTCACAAGCCATAAGTCTGATAAACGACAGACGACTAAAACACATGATATGCTGCACGAATAACAATACTCGTTTGATTTGATTGGCGGGGATAAAACAATTGTGATGTCCTCGCCAAAAAAAATTGTTATGATAAATGATGTCTGCGTTTGGCTCCCCTGCTTATACATGTCGTTGACGTTCAACAATTAGCATGCAAAACAAACCCACTTTAGACTAATATAATAAGGTCATAGCTAATACGTTGCATAAACACTAGAGGACTAAAAATCGCAATAATATATGCAGCAAAAGGAAGTAGAAGCATGATTTGATTGACGTGAAAGGCGAACGCTTCAGCCGAAAGGGATCGGCCCCGGCCTGCACCCTGCAGGTTAGGCCAAAGACCGTTTTGTTTTTCCGCAGATAGGCATTCAGCATCGATGCTCTCTTCGACAGCAACTTGATATCAGATCTCATGTTTGCCTCTCGCCGGCCAGTCAGATAAAAAGAAGGGGGAGAGATACAAACAACCTGCTGCGTGTTAATCAGATAATCATCACTACTGCGTGGTCAAATCCTAGAAAACGATACTCCTCCAGGACTCCAGGGTGAGAACAATTTCTGTCAGAAATTCCTCCAGGACTCCAGGGTGAAAACAATTTCTGTCAGAAATTCCTATGCTTCTACCTTTGTCCGGTTGTCCCTTCGATGATGATATAGACGGACGGGTGGCATGTGAAAATTTTACACGGTTACATCGATGCAATCCTGTTAGGCTGTTACAGGTAGACTCTAGAGCAACCAATGGTAATTGGTAAGTGCATCGACGATGCACGCGTCTCGTGGAATAATAAGTACTAGTACAAGAGCGGTAAACCAGATACGCGTACATTCTTTTGAGTTTTGACGGCAAGCAGTAGGGTGCACGTGTTGTTACCGGCGGATGCAAGGCGAACAGCTTGCCAAGGCAGCGAGAGACAGGTGAGAGCTTGTAGTCGTAGGCGCGTATAGCTAGGCTAACCTTAGGCCCGAAGCAAGTTTCGTGATCAATCTCTTGTTGCATCGGATGCCATTCAACTGTGGCTCCATGTAAATACTATCCACCGATGTTAACCAAAGGATGATTCCTTCCTTTTTTTTTCTTTCTTTTTTTTATCAGATTCCTTCCTTTTTTTGTTGGGAGAAAAAAGAGATCATCCCTTGGTGAACGCAAAAAACAAAAATGTACAGAGTACAGACAGAACCACAGACAGCGATAGGCCCTCCTCCTCTGCTAGGATCCACCGTATCTGGGCTTTCTACGGTAGCCTTTTCAAGCCGCACTTCAAATTCAAATACCCGGTCAAGCAAGGCCTGGTCCATTTAGCCCATCGTGTACTTGTGTCTGTGCCTGGGCTCCAGGGCGGGCTGAGATATGCGTGGCACGTTAGGCCGTGGCCCGGGCGGGCGCTGGGCTGGACGGGATCGGCCCGTCGGGCGTGGACCCTCGCGGAGCGGGTCCGTCCGTGCAGGGCCGCCTTTCGTGTCAGCGCGCCACGCATGACGTGACCACACTCCCTTTCTTTCTATCCGTCTCGACGTAATAATCGACGATAGCGCACCGGTCGGCCTTTTAGAACGACTCCTACAGTCCCATCCATTTCCAACAGTAACGAAACGGAACGGACCCCCAACAAAAATCCAGCTTTTCGGGGCATTTCCGCTGATTCCCCCACGCTGCTTTTTTCTTTCTCTACTCCAATCGCCTTCGCTTTTCGCCGGCTAGCGACATGCACTGTGTGTGTGTGCGGCGTCAGGCACGCCTGCGCCTACTCGATGTCCGTTTCCATCATGCTACGTAGTTTCCACGGCGGCTCGCCTTTGACAAGTCCGAACACGAGGTGGGGAATGGGGATTGGTGGATGCGTGCTGATCGATGGGCTGGCTCGACTATGCTCGGCTTGCCACCAGCCCACCATGCATGCAGGGCCTTGACCGCTTTAGTGCTACTACTACAACGGTTGGTGCGCTTAAGCATTGTCAAACGCTCGTAACAACCCCCCCTGCGAGACCTGCGCCGGCCCTGGATCGGTCACCAACTATCAAAGATGGCGGCAACTAACGGTTAGTTAATTTATTTATCTCACTCGATGCGTGTCCGTGCCTGCGACGACCAAATGGAATGTTTGTCCTTTTTGTCAATGCCCCGGACTAGCCTCTGGAGGAAAAAAAAAAAGGAAACCTCTGTCCTTCACTCGGTCCTTCGAACGTTTGTATCTACTTTGGCTGCTCCTGCTTTCAATTTTCATCATTGGATTCATTCATGGCCCCTTTTGACATGCGTCGACGACATTCGAACTACCTACGATTCATACCATTAGTTGTTAGTAGCTAGGATGGGATCTTTGTAAAAGTTTTCCTTAGACCTGTACGTACATGCATGGTTTTAATATCATTTCATGACGCAGGGTGTCAAACACGCGTCGCATTTCTTCCTACCTTCCTGCTGCCTGCCATTTGATCCGTTAAAACAAAAGAATTAATCTACCATTTGACAATGACTCGTCATAAGGGAGCCACTAGTTCAGCGGTTGTCACATTCGTTCGCATTTGGCTGTCGCAGTGCATCAGCACGGTGGAGCACAAAATTGGGTTGGTGGGGCACACAAATATGCATGCATGCATCCAGGGCCAGGGGGAATTGAAGATAGCGGAGATATGCGCTAGGTCTGGTCGTCGCTCGCTACTCTACTCGCTACGACTCCAAGATCGCGTCCGTCCATCATCCAATCCCCCTGTCTTTTATGTTACTAAATATGCCTAGATATTGAGACAGCTCGGCTCGTTAATATTCTGGCTTGACTTGGCTCATTATACAAACGAGCTAGAAGAGCAGCTCGGCTCGGCTCAGCTCGTTAAACAGCTCGAGCTAGCTCGTTTGGCTCGCGAGCCAAATCATTAAAACATATTATAGAAAGATTATAAAAAGCACATGAGCAACAAAACACAAATTACTTATAAATTTAACATAAGAGAATAACATTCAAGAATGAAGCAAAATAAATGAGCAACATATGGGCCAAGGCCACCGAAAAATGTATAGCTATTTTAGGCCAAGGTAATTTTACTTTGTGAATTGACTGGCTCTTTCGAGCTAACGAGCAGCTCGCGGGCCAGCTCGAGTTGGCTCGTTATAAATCAAGCTAGCTTGTTATAAAACAAACAAGCTGGTTCATTATAAATGAGTCGAGCTCGAGCCGAACCATTAGCAAGCAAGTTGAGTGAGCTAGCGAGTTTCGAGTTTTTCGTCCAGTCTTATTACTAAATATATAAAAAAGATGCGGCGCCGACGCTTGAACAATATATATATATATATATATATATATATATATATATATATATATATATACATACGCATGCTACCGGGTGTAGCTACGCACCCTGCAAATATTAGAGGGTGTAGCTGTGCACCTTGCAGCGGGCTACTGATACTGAAATATACCGAACAATCCTAACTGGTACTGAAACATACTGAACAACATACTGAATAATACTCACTAATGCTGAAACTTACTTAACATAATAATGACTACTGAATCAAAAATTGAGGAATATTGAGCAACATACTTGTGGCAGAACCTTCTAAATTATATGGCCTACAAGCACCGACATTGTCCCTAAGACCTCCGTCGGCTATGCTTGTACACCACATAACTTAAAACGTTCCGTCGGGTGGATCCCCGATAAACCACGATTACTCGGGATCGATACTTACAGAGACATCACAAGATTACAACAGTTTTCATCCACAAATACCAAAGTAGCGGAAGACTTACAATAACTTAATTTACAAACCTTTTGCAAAACTTATACAAACCCAGAGTGTAATTATTACAAACCAAATGGAAGTATCATTATATAACTTTATTACAAACCACTCAACAAAAGTGCCCCCCGAGAGGCCACTCAATTCACTCCTCATCGGTCACTTCTTCGATAACCGTCATGCAACAAGGGCCGTAGCACTCTTGCCCATGCGGTTCACACCTGCAACGGGGTTGAACAAACCCCGAGTACAAAAAGTACTCCGCAAGACTTACCCGACCAAAAATTGGGGAGAAGACTCAGGAATGCTGGCTAATAGGAATCAAGGTGAGGCTTTAGCAAAAATCAAGGACACATTTGCCAAAAGCATTTCAAAAACCAACTTTAACTATAGCACTCACTTGTCAACCATGTAACGATTTCAAATCTTTCCAGTCTCAACACTTTCATCATTACTACGATGCTGACGCTTGGTCAAGTCTTCCATATCGTGGAGCAACGACGATTCGAATCGCTTTGTATACCCAGTTGGGGCTTTCTAGCCACACGACGTATGCAGGACTGACCATCTTACATACATCAACTCACGCTTGCATTTCTCCAGGCCAGAACGGGTCCTAGCCACGAGAGTATAGTACACCATCTCCCTACGCCGTCAGTCTAACCGTCGACGGGTGCACTCGTAGTGTGGGTACACGCTACTTCCCGTCTCGGTATCCGTTCTTGCATGGATCATACAAGGGAGCTTACCGTCATTAGCATGCGACTAGTACTATCCAATAACCACCTTGACCATAGGATCATCACAACGAACGGTCCTTAACTGACACAAGTGGACGACACTACACCGGGGCACTAGCCCATCCTGATGCAAGTCACTCCACCGACGTCTCGATTTACTCATCATGTTCTTATGCGTACCCCCCCTAACGGCCAAGGTGAAGGGTAGGCATCAAGCAACATCAAGTTTTGAATACTTCCTCGGAGATGATATTGTTCTCAATTTTTAAAACATTTTATAAAAGCCTACACTAGTAGCGAGGACTAAGCGGTACTAACATTTTCAAAATCAAAACAGGTATTCAGGATAGTATCACAAGGTACGGTAAATGCATCAAAAAGGATAGCACACAACTCCTATACCTAATGCATCATATCATCCACATAAAATTATAAAGACTTTCAAAATTCAAGGCAGGGTTTGAATGCATCCGGGGCTTGCCTTGGGGCTCGGAGAAGTGAGGTTCGGGGATGGCACTGCCGGGATCTGAACCAATCTCCTTGCACTGAACACCTTCTTCAAAGACAGGAGCTGGATCAACTCCTTTCTCGGACGGCACAACTATACGATTGAAATGCATGATTACGATGCAGTGAATAAAAGAGCATGCGATAATGATGCAACGATTGTTAACCTATCTTGAGTACAACTTTTCTTCACGATAACCTCATACTAAGAAGGTATAACTAGCGTCGACGACGAGGGACTAACGATACGCAATCAACATGAAATGCCGAAGGTCATTAGGGTTAATGACCTAGGGTCATCACTCAATCTCAAAATCAAGCAACACTAATAGGGATTAAGGGTTTATTAACCATTTTTTTACAGTCGTTGAAAGCCACTAATCAACTTGCTAATTGGAGATTAATTAAACCCTAATTAATTAAAGAATTACTAATTAAACATTGATTAATTAAGGTATTAATGAAGTGTAATACAAAACTTAATCAAAATAGGATCAAACTTCATAATTAAGATTATCATCACCTAATTAGCACACAAAACAAATTTCATAATTTTTGGACTTACATTTTATTTATTAAAAATCATGGAAGTTGCATTTGTTAATTTAAAAGAGCAAATTAAAGCACAATTAAATTTTATTGGAAAATCAGAGTTAGCATTTTTCATGGACAGAGCATATTACAAGGAACACATACATATTTTTGTTGCATTTTTATTTGCCCAAATAAAATTAATACAAAAAGATGAAAATCGACATTTGGAAATTAAAAAAAAAAAGGAAAAACAAACTTCATCCCGCTGGGCTCACTTTGTGCGGCCCATGACGCGCACAATGCGGCGCGCACGGCCCGCTTCGCCCCGCGCGCCCCTCCTCTCTCTCGCGCCCGCTGACAGGCCGGACCCGCCTGTCAGCCGCGCCTTCCTCCTCTTCTCTTCTCCGGTGAACAGGACGACGGCGGCGGTCGACGGCGTAACTCGCCAACGGCGGCTCCTCCGACGGAACTGACCACACCGACGACTTCTACACCTCATACCGCATCCAACAAGCTATCATATGCCCCTTCTCATCCCTCGGAGCTCGCACACCGGCGACACCGGCGGCTCGACGGCGCACGGCGGACCACGGCCGAGCTCACCGGAGCTTCTCCGACGGCGCTAGACACACCAACCTCCCCAGCGACTTCAGGCGAACACAACTCGACACGAAAACGACTCGAAGCGGGACGAGGAGTGCACGGCGGCGAACGCGACGCTAAAGACACGACGGCGCTCTCCGGCATGCCGCTGTTCCGGCTAAACGACGGCGATACAAGCGCAACCAACACCTCGAACGGACTCAGGAGCTCACCGTGATTCTAAAACAAGGTAGAGGCGGGCTCAGAAGAAGACGGAGGATGCTTGGCGGCGGCGGCAGTGGCTGCGGCGGCGTGAACCGCGAAGCTCGTCGGCGTTTCGGCGCGTCGGGGGATGCGCTGCAAAAACCGACGAGCCGACCATGAGCAATAGATCACGGCGAAGCTAAAGGATCAATCGGTGGAGCTTGAAATGCTCTGTGGGGCGCGAATCGCGGAAAAGGGCTCACGGCGGCGATGGCGACCGGAGATGATGAAGATGACGGCTTAGCGGCGATTCCGGCGATCTCACGACGCGACCAGTGGCTCGGGGCATGCGCATGGGAGCTGCGGAACTGTGTGCAAGCGATTGGAATCGATGGACGAGCACGGCGTGCGAATTTGACAGAGGGGCAACGGCGACCGGCGGTGACAGCAGAGAGGGAAAAGAGGAATACACCGACGACGACGGCTTTTATAGGCAAAGGAGTGGTCGACGTGGTGGCCGGCACCTTCACGATGGCGGCAAGGTGTGCGGCGTCACGTGAAACCCGGAAAGCGCGAGAACGGCCACGGCGGCGGCGGCGACCGCCGGCATGGGCGGCCGAGCGAGGTGGCAACCCCCCTGTACATCTACTGTAGCAGTGCCACCTTTTCCTTTCATTTTGCAAATTACTTTTGAAAATTGAACTGTTCACAAAAATCTTCCAAAATATTAGTTGTGCAACTTTTCATGCTCTACAATTTTCATTTAGCAAGCTTATCCAGATTCCAAATAGTTTTTGAATTTAAAATTCAAATTTGAAAGGGGACAAAACCCTACTCTTCGGGGTTTTAAAATTACTTTTAAATTTTGAATAAAAGATGAAAATCTCCAAAAATAAAAGTTGTTCTATTTTTCAAGGTCTACAACTTTCATTTAGGAAGTTTTTCATGAAACCAAATAATTTTTGAATTAGAGTTTAATACTTAAAAGGGGACATTTTCCAATTCAAATAACTTTTGAAATTACTTCAAATTTTATTCAAAAACTTGAAAAACTTTATATACCAAAGTTGTAGAGCTCAAAGAGATGCACAAACTGTATTTTTGGAGTTTTCCCAAATTTTAAATATTTTGAGAGGAAATTGAGAAAAGGGGAAAAAGGCTTTGGAATTTTGGCTTTTGAAAAGGATTTTCAAATTGGACTTTTGGGCAATTAATTAATGATGATGTGGCACCTTTCAAACCCAACCAATAGTACACTTTCAAAGTACAAAGTTCATACTTTGAAATAGTGCCATTGGTTAGCAACTTTTATTTATAAAATTAATTATGGTTAGCTCACCAAAATTGAAATTGAAATTCAAATTCCAACACTTAGCCATCAAGCTAGGGTTTGGGATTTTAAATTCCAAATTCAAATTTGATTCTTCCTTGCACCTCATTTGATTTGTAAAACATGTTTGATGTGTGAGTTAGGGTTAGCCAAACACTTGCAAGCACCAAGGTTAATTTTAATTGATCATTTTTATAAACAAAATTAAACATGTGAGTGGAGTTTAAATGGTAAACATCTTCACATGTGATATAAAAGAGCTCAAACAAAACCCTAAAATAGTAAACTCATTTTAATCATTTGAATTAGTGTCCTCTAATCATGGATGCTTATGCAATGATGATGATGACATGGCAGGTTTAGGTTAACGTAACACCAGAGGTGTTACATTACATCCCCCTTAAAAGGAATCTCGTCCCGAGATTCAAAGCTTAGGGCTAAGCAATGGAAAAGGAAATGTGTCAAGCAAACACATCTTACATGGTTTCATAAGGGAGGTAGAAGGGTTCATATTACAAGTCTCTTGTTTTCGGAAAGTCACAATCCTTAGAAATGAATCGTGACTTAGGTGAAAGAAGAAAGAAACTCCGGAAAGTGCTCCTTTAAAAATTCCTCAGACTCCCAGGTTGCTTCTTCTTCAGAGTGTTGATCCCACTGGATTTTGAAAAATCTTCTTATGTGCCTGCGTGTGACCCGATCCTTTCGATCAAGAATTTTGACTGGATACTACTCGGACATGTCGATCGGGGTTCAATATGAATGCCTTCAATGTCAACGACTTTGTCTGGTACTTGCAAACACTTTTTCAATTGTGATACGTGAAACACATTGTGCACAAGAGATAACTGCTCAGGTAGATCCAGACGACATGCTACCTTCCCACATTGTTCAATAATTTGGAATGGACCGATGTATCGAGGCGCTAGTTTACCTTTCACTCCGAAACGATCGATACCTTTGCTCAGTGACACCTTCAAGTATACATAGTCTCCAACTGCAAATACCAATGGTCTTCGTCGTTTATCAGCATAACTCTTTTGCCTTGACTGAGCCTTTTTCAAATTATATTGAATTTGCTTCACTTTGTCTTCGGTTTCTTTGACTAAGTCAACACCGAAGAACCTTCTTTCTCCCGGTTCAGACCAATTGAGTGGAGTACGGCATCGACGGCCATATAAAGCCTCAAATGGTGCCATTTTTATACTCTCTTGGTAACTATTATTGTAAGCAAACTCTGCTAGCGGCAAACACTCATCCCATGTTGAAGAATAGGTTAGTACACAAGACCTTAACATATCTTCCAGAATTTGATTCACTCTTTCAGTCTGCCCTCCAGTTTGTGGGTGATAAGCAGTGCTATGCAATAGATTAGTACCCATAGTCTCATGAAATTTCTGCCAGAACTGAGCCATGAACTGAGTACCTCGATCTGTAACTATACTTTTCGGAACACCATGCAAACACATAATTCGGTCGATATAGATCATGGCATACTTGGGAGCTCTATAATCTTCCTTCACTGGAATAAAATGGGCTGACTTGGTTAAACGATCAACGATAACCCAAATAGAATTATAGCCCCTTGCCGTTGTAGGCAGACCCACGATAAAATCCATACTTATATCTTCCCACTTCCAGTCTGGAATTGGTAAAAGCTGTAGCATTCCGGCAGTCTTTAGATGCACGGCTTTAACTTTCTGACAAGTATCACATCTTGCCACATATCGAGCTATCTCGATTTTCATTTTGGTCCACCAGAATCTCTGTCTCAGGTCATGATACATTTTATTGCTACCTGGATGGATCGAGAATCTGGTTAGGTGAGCTTCATCAAGAATCAACTGTCGGAGCTCAGGAACTTTCGGAACTACCAGCCGATTCTTAAACCATAACACATTATTATCATCAAGACGGAAACAAGATGCTTGCCCCGATCTGACTTTCTCTCTAATATGTTTAAGACCTTTGCTTTCTCGCTGAGCTGCAATAATCTGTTCTTGAATAGAGGAGTGTACTGTGTGATATCATTCGAGACTACCCCGAGGGATCATATCAATATTTAATTTTTCTAACTCTTGACACAAACTCGGGTTCACTGGGTGTGACAAGAAGACAATTGCATTGACTCTTTTCGACCGAGAGCATCGGCAACTACATTGGCTTTACCAGATGATAATGCACTTCAAGATCATAATCTTTGATTAATTCTAGCCATCTTCTTTGCCTCATATTCAGTTCGAGACTGGGTAAAGATATACTTCAAACTCTTGTGATCACTATAAATATGACATTTATTGTCCAACAAATAATGCCTCCATATTTTTAGAGCATGCACAACTGCGGCTAGTTCAAGATCATGAGTTGGGTAATGCTCTTCATGTCGCTTCAACTGCCTCGAAGCATAAGCAATTACCCTGCCTTCTTGCATCAACACACATCCGATGCCGATGCCAGATGCATCACAGTACACATCGAATGGCTTTTCAATGTCTGGCTGGGCTAGGATTGGGGCAGCAGTCAAAAGATCTTTCAACTTGTGAAATGCTTGCTCACACTCAGATGACCACCGGAATTTGGTTTGATTCTTTAGAAGTTCGGTGATTGGCTTGGCTATTTTGGAAAAATCAGGAATGAAACGACGGTAATATCCCGCCATTCCAAGGAAACTACGAACTTGGTGGACACTGATGGGTGGCTTCCAGTTAAGGATATCTTGGACTTTGCTAGGGTTAACTGCAACACCCTCGGCAGATAGAACATGACCAAGGAATTTGACTTCATCAAGCCAAAACTCACACTTGCTAAATTTGGCATAGAGCTGATGTTCTCGGAGACGAGACAAAACAATACGGAGATGCTCCGCATGTTCTTCTTTGGTTTTGGAATATATAAGAATATCATCAATAAAAACCACAACGAAGCGATCGAGCTCGGGCATAAACACCGAGTTCATCAGATACATGAAATGGGCTGGAGCATTTGTAAGCCCGAATGACATAACAAGATATTCGTATAGGCCGTATCTGTGGTGAAGGCGGTTTTAGGAATATCTTCAGGGCCCGATTCGAATCTGATGATAACCAGACCTAAGATCGATCTTGGAGAACACCTTGGCTCCCGCAAGTTGATCAAAAAGAAGATCTATACGAGGAAGAGGATATTTATTTTTGATGGTCACCTCATTTAGTGGACGATAGTCCACACACATTCTCAAAGTCTGGTCTTTCTTTTTCACAAAGATAGCAGGACAACCCCACGGTGATGAACTAGGTCGGATAAAACCTTTGTCCAACAATTCTTTCAATTGGGTTTTCAGTTCTGCTAACTCTTTTGGGGGCATCCTATAAGCTCTTCGGGATACTGGTGCAGTACCCGGCTTTAACTCAATCACAAACTCAACGTCTCTTTCTGGTGGTAGCCCAGGCAAATCCTCAGGAAACACATCTGGAAACTCAAAGACCACAGGTATATCTTTGACTGCTTGCACTGAGGTTGCATTAACTGTCTTAACTGCTTTCTTGGGAATCGGGAATTGGATAAGAAGTGGAGACTGTTTATCAGGTAGCAACAGCTTAACATTTCTATTCAGCGTATCTATCACAGCGCCATAATGGCGTAACCAATTCATTCCAAGGATCACATCTATATTTTGATCCTTCAGTACTATCAGATCCGTGGGATAGAGATACCCACCAAGGGATATAGGAATCTGATATACCATTTCCCGTGTGCATATACGCCCTCCCGGTGATTGCACCAAAAACTCATCTTTAATTTCTTTTATGGGGATTTCATGCTTTGTAACAAATGTGCGGTTGATAAATGTATGCGATGCACCAGAATCAAATAATGTAATTGCAGGGTGACTGGCTACAGGGAACATACCCATTAGAACCAGCTCTCCTTCCAGAACGTTCCCAGGCTGGACTTGGTACACACGCCCAGTCTTTCTCCCGGTATTGACCTTCGGGGCATGCTGCGAACCACCCCTGCCCTGACTCTGGTGCTGCTGACTGCCAGACCCTTGCTGAAAATTGGAAGTATTTCTTCGGGGATAGGGACAGTTTCGGTAAAGATGTCCGGTTTGATTGCAATTAAAACACGGACCGAAACCAGTAGGAATATTTTTGGGAGCTGGTGGATTGATGTTTCGAACACCCTGGGTGTTCGGCTGTTGAGGATAGGTTGCGGCAGCAGGGCGGGTGTACACCTGTTGCCTTTGGGCTTGTTGCTGCTGTTGTGGGTAGGGATAGGATTGGTGGTTTTGCTGCTGCTGTGGATAGCGAAATGGTGGACGATTATGCTGAGTGGGGTGAAAGATTACTCTCTGGCGCTTTTGGATTCCGCCAGACGGTCTAGGAAAGGCACGCCTCTCTTCATTCTTTTGCTTTAGCTTTAGCAGGGATCTTTTATAAGATATGGCAATATCCACGCCTCATAGAAAGTGGCATTTGGATTGGCGAGTAAGATGGGTTTCAATATCACTCCTCAAACCCCTAATAAAACACTTCTTTTTCTTACCGTCGGTATCCACATGCTCCGGTGCATACTGTGACAGGTGACTAAACGTGTTCACATACTGCACCACTGTGCGACCACCCTGCTTCAGTGCTAGAAACTCTTCCAACTTTGATTGCATCACCCCGTCAGGAATGAAGTGCAGACGGAATGCATCTTGAAACATAGCCCAAGTGACTTGCTGACCAGCTGGCTGACGTGCCAGAAAATTTGCCCACCAGGCAGATGCAGGGCCCCTTAATTGTTGTGCAGCAAACTTGGGTTTCATAAGGTCGGGGCAACCCTCTAGCAGATCAAACTTTTGATCTATGATACGAAGCCAATCATTAGCCTCTAAAGGTTCCTCAGCTCTGGTGAAAACTGGCGGACGGGTCTCACTGAAGTCCGCATATGTGATTTCATTGTGATCACGACGTGCCTCGTGACCTTGCTGACCCATTTCCCGTAACAGACGGGAATTTTCGATGGTGGCATTGACTAGGGCTGCCACCGCCCGCCCAGAGACCCGTGGTGCGGGTGGTGCCTGAGGGACCTCACCTCCCTCGTGTGAAGAACCAGCGCGTGGAGTGCCAGACATCTGTTATGAACAGGATCATATTTATTCACAAGCAGATTTATTGAACTTTAAAACATTAGTACAAGCTGGTCACACATAAGTTTACTTTTGCATATTACAAGTCCGCTCATATAGCGGGACACACCCAAAGTTGACTACTTATCATATAAAGATAACTATTTTACACATCTCTCTCAAGGAACTTAGATGTCAGACTCATTGCCTGCAACGGACTCGTCGGCCTCGGACTCCTCAGTCGGTGTCGGGTACACTTCCGGTGACTCCACGGCACCCAGGTCGTCCGCGGCTACCTGCTGCTGGTACAAAGGATCATGGAGATTGTACTGATGATGGACTTCCTCATGTAAGGCGGCATTGTAGGCTTGGAGGTCATCTATCTGTGCTTGTAACTCCTCAATGTAATCGTACCCATCGTTCCTCCGATGCATCGCGCCGTCCAGCTCATGCTGAAGACGAGCGATGGTTTGCTGGAGCTTGGTGATGGTTCGAAGATCGTGCCGCTCCTGCCTCAGCTGACCCTTCAGCTCGGACTTCACCTCGTCCCTTTCGGCAATTGCTATCCCACGCTCCTTGGTGGCGATAGCTAGCTCAGCAGACAACTCGGCTATCTTCTGCTTTTTGGTTTTCTTCTCAGGCTTTGGCTCGCTTGGGCCGGCTTCAGCATCATTGCGACGCGGTGCCAGCTGGTGACGGGGCACACCCTTAGAACCGGTCATCTTTCGAAAGATGCGCTTAGTACGGGCCATCCCAGTAGAAAGTAAAGATAGATTCTATAAGATCGAGAACCTTAGAGAGTCAGCAAGAATAGGATTGATTCTACTTAGCCCAACCACTTTTTATCGGAGATACAGTTTTAAACATATGAATTAAATATGATGCATGATCGAACCTACGAATCAAGCAAAAACCTTTTTAAACTAACATAAGCATACTTTTAATAATATAGGGCAAAAGAAAAACACGTGATACTCCGCTTATGACTTCTTTTAAATAGCACCTAGCAAGGTTATAAGAAAGAATTAAGACGGAGCAGAAATAATTTGGACTAAACTCATTTGTTGACACTCCTTAGCGTCAACTTTTACTAGGGCTTTTTACCTGAAGGAAAACAAGAAAACACACTAGTCTAGGGCTTTATCTGACAAATTCCACGAGTTTTGCATATTCTGTATTTTTCAGGGTGATTTTCAGAAAAGCATAAAAAAGGGGATTATAGAGCTCAATTATCACGAAATTGATCCACAACGGAACAACATCATCATCGGACTCAGGAAGGGTCTAGAAGACACCCGAAACAGCGGGGCCCGCAGAGGGAGCCTGGGGGGGCCGGCTGCCCCACCACGGGGCCTGGCCGGCGCCCTAGGTCAACGTCCGGCCGCCGCCTTCGAGTCTTCCTCCCACGGTTCCTTGGAAGCCAATCAAAGCATCCCTACGTTGATTTTAGGTCGGTTTGATCCGACGGTGCACATGAGATGAAGACGCAGATCGCTGACGTGGTGGTTCCTTGCCCCCTACTCCACCTCGGCCTATATAATGACGCCCAAGGCTCCCTCCAAGAGGCATTCTACACCCCTGCTTCATATATCTCTACATAATTAGGGTTAGGGTCCCTCTAGTTGATCTAGTCTAGTTCATCTAGTTCTAGTTCATCTAGATGTAGCAATTAGGAGAGACTAGTTCTTCTAGATCTAGTTTTGTTTAGAGATTAGAGAGATTGAGTAGAGTAGTAGAGATTCTCGGAGGAGCTCCGGGCTGTCGGGCTTCTTCTTCGTGGTCAGTATTCTTACGGATTCAGCTTCCTCCCCGAGCTGCGTTCGAGGTACTTTTGTATTTACCATTCTGATTCAAGTAAGCAATTTGTTCTTATTCGTTCTTTTGGTTCACATCTCATATTGAGAACTTTGATCTATAGGACCCTGTAGGTTAAAGTTATATTTTGTAGTGTAGGCGTGGTGCCTAGGCTAGATTTACTTGTGAATGTCCCCCGATCAAAGGATAGTGGTAGCTCGCGTAGGTGACTTTATAGCTGCGTTGAATCCTCCTCGTAGTCCACTTCCCGTTGATAGGACTGATAGGCTTATAGGTGTCCGGGTAGGTAGATTACTCTGTTTCTTCTCCTATTCAGGTCACTTGTCCGATAAGACGATATTATACAAAGTTTACCTAGTTATTGGAACTAGAGTACAATAGCTATTTCTTTTTTCTTGATATTATCTAGCCTAATTGTAGGGTTAAGTCTATAGACGTTGTCATTATCACAACTGTTCCCTGTGGATACGATATTTAAAACCTCCGGGTAAAATGTGACACTGGTATGATATCTGTGCGCTTGCGGATAATCCTACTTAAAACTTATTTAATGGAGTGCAGTTAAAAATCCCAACAAGCATTTTTGGCGCCGTTGCCGAGGAACGGTTTGCTGATTTTGACTTAGTCTAGCTTAATCTTGTATTATACTTTTATCTTTTCTTATTTTATCCCATTCTCTTCATTAGTTTTTGTGTTCATCCTTATGGATGCTTTTAATTCTATTTGTTTTTATGGCATGCGTGAAAGCTTCGGGCCACCAAAATCTAATGAACCTATCATAACACCTGGCTATGAGCTGTACCCATGTCTAATCAAAATGATTCAGGATAAACCCTTCTCGGGAGAAGGCAATGAAAACCCATACTTACACTTATGAGAATTCGAGCAGACCTGTGCATGCTTGCGCATTGCTGGCATGTCTAATAAGACGATTAGATGGAAGCTTTTTCCGTTTTCCTTGACAGGAAAAGCTAAACTTTGGTATAATCGAGCCGTAGGGAGTATGCAAGGTGATTGGGAAATGTTATACTCTGAATTCTGTTTACACTTCTTTCCCATCTCTAAGGTAGCTATCCTTCGAAAAGAGGTTTTAACTTTTAGGCAACTAGAACAAGAATCTCTTAGTAAATCATGGGAGCGTTTTAATGAACTTATCACATTTGGCCCTGACCTTGGTTTTCCAGACCCCATGCTTCTTCAATATTTTTATTTGGGTCTTACCAAGGAATCTAAGGACTCCCTTGATTTAGCCTCTCCTGGAGGAGCTTTTCTTCACTTGCCTATAATCAAGCCGACCGATGCTAGAAAAGGTTGTTCAAGCCTATTCTCGAGCTCTCTCGAGGAAGAGAAGGAATCATCTCCCGAACAAGAAGAGGAAGTTTTGGTAGCTGAAACACAATCACCCCAATCCCAAGATTTAGCTATCAATCCTAAACCATCAAAACCTCACAATGATGATTTAGACTTCCAATTAGCTAAGGTGCTCGTACATCGATATGAATCAGACCTTCTTAGAAGAGCATCTTGGAAAAAGTGTCATCAACTTCCTTTCCCTCCTAAAGGACATCAAGAAGAATACATGGATGGCATGTCTAGTGACACCATAGAAGGAGAGCTAAGCCACTCAAGAATTAATCATATCTTCTCCCCTTCTATACCCACATTAGATAACTTATCTAAACCCACTTTAAACCCATCCTTGACCCCGATGATCCTTTTTATACTCTCTCCCTAAGTCTCGTAACGACCCTAAAAAAACTCACTAGAATACCTAAAGTATAGGAGTCATGAAGACTATAGAAATGATCAAGAAGAGCAACGTCGACAATGGCATGAATGCATGGAACATATGAAAACTCATTTGCCATTGTCAAAGAATGGATGGAGGAGGACGAAGCCTTAGTGTTAGCATCCGAACTTGGTCTAGATTCAAATGGTGAGCTTAAATCAATTTCTTTAATAAATAGAACTCACCCAAGTTCGAAGAAAGCTTTAGACGAGACCAATCCTATAGGCATCAATTCATGGAAAATCCTAGAAGATACAACATCCAATGAATGTCATAGGCATGAAATAATAGAGGCAAACTTGTTGCCTATAGACAACCATGAAGAGACACTCTTGGAGTTTGGAAAGGAGATTACATCGATGAGCTCATTAACACTTTATCAAATCCATGCTCATATGAGAAATCTCCTGAATCTTTTGGTCTTTCAAATATTACCACACACGAGATCTTCAACCCCCTTATTCTACCTGTTCATAAAATCATTAAGAGGGTGGTTGTAGATGCATATGTTTATCATAAATATTATAGATCTCGTTGTAATCTTGATATAGTTGCACAAAGGCTAATGTTCTAGAGGAAACCACCTCACCAACTTGAAGTATAATAGTCAGAAGGTTTCCTATGAACAACTTTGTGTCCTAAAAATAACCACTCTAAAAAAATGAATGAATGAATTAAGTTTGCACCTTTAGCATAGAAATATAATTATCAAAATATTTCTTTAGATATTTTTGTCACTAACCATTTCAGGTTTGAAGTAAGAAAATAAATAATGGCAAAGTGCCAGGTATGACCAACCAATCATTATGCAACTTTAAATTACGTCCACTCAAGCTTACATTTAATTTGCAAAATTCAAGCTTGGGGAATGGCTTATTTAGAAAATTCTATATTGCTAATATTGGTTGTCTCTACCTTTATTCAATTTATTAATCATACTCTTTCATTCCTGTTTGAATAACACTCGATAAACTTTCATGTTACCTTTGTTTGGTATAGTATACTTAAGGTTTGAAGAAATTTTATACACCTTTTGAATTAGGCATGGTGCTTAGTTTAAACTGTTTTCTTGAGTCATAATTAGACAAGGTGTTTAGTTTGATTCTTGAACTAAGAGGTGTATTGATTTTACTTTCAAAGGCTTTTTGAATTAAGCGTGGTGCTTAGGTTAGAATGCCTTCCTAAGTCAAATTAGACGTGGTGTCTAGGTTGATTTTTGAACTAATAATATATTGTAGTAGACATTGGATATTTTGTAGACTAGCCCCTATAGGAAAATTTTCAAAATTAATTTGGGTAAGTCATGGGATGAATTCAAATTAGAGATGAGACATGGTACATGCTGAACTTTAATAACTTTATAGAAGAAGACATAGCTCATTCATCATGAATAAAAGAACTGTAAGCATTAATGATTCATTCACTTTAACCTCCACTACAAGTTCCTTTGCCTCAAGCCATGTCTGTATAAAATATGATCTATGCTAAAGTAATATTAATACTATCTTTTCATTAGCATAGACAGAACAAAATGAAATACAGGACAAGCAATCTATGTTTAAAATTTATATACTCCTTCGGATATGTGTTGCCCACTAATCTGTTATAGGCATAATAATAACTGCAGTGAAAAGAGTCAAAAGATCAAAGAAGTAAAAGATGGCAAAAGAATAAATATAACAGAGGAGACAAGATGTCTATGAGCAACTCAAGATTCAAGAGGAAGGACCACCAGTCATTTACCCTTCATCACTTAGTGCTATCACGCTCTAATAATGAAAGTAATATTTTAAGGTAAGTGGTCACTGCTCTTCTCTTGATCTAGCTGTGCACATAAATTAAAACACAAACATGTTAGAGTTACAACCTAAATTGATCAACCTGATTAACTCAACATGATTTGTCTTTTAAGATTGTTCATGGCAATCGTTCTCTTAATCTCGCCTCTTAATCAAGCAAGCTAAAAACGTTATATTCAATTTTGGAAAGATGATAGTCATACTCATATGAAAATTTTATATATAGACAATCCTTCCATTGGTTAAGCAAGTCATTCTTTTCTGCCATGTGAACTTAAATGCAACATTAAATGCTTAATCTTTTGATCCTACCACTCATGGCATAAATAAACAATTCATGTAACACCAACTTTATCTTGTTCAATGTGCCTAAGGATAGAGAAAAATAAATAAAGAAATAGATTTAGTTCTGTTGGTGTTTTTCCACCAGCCAGAGCCCATGCACTTGATCTCTATCTTGGTTTTGCAATCGGGACAACACATCGAGCAAAATTTATTAATTCTACAAGTGAGAGTTCTCAGTGAACATGGACACCGAGCAAGATGCTTTGCCAGCTATAATTAAAGCTCTACTTCAACCTGTTGGCCAAATCAAAGAACAAAGGTGACATCATCATCACTAGAGGTATGCAACTAACAAGACCTCCATCTCTCAAGGATGGAGAGATACACAAGAGTGGAAGAAGAAGTTCTGTCGGTAAACTTAAAATTCCGCACCCTTTGCCATAAGGTAATATGGTAGTTATCTAATTAATTAGTATTCTTCTCTACATTAATAATTTTACTTTAATATTTTTATCTTCATAAATACTAAAAATAAAATAAAATAAAAATCTTTATCGTTTCATTTATTGCATCATAAAATATTGAAAGCCCCATGTGAATAAACTTATGGTAACCCCCTCAGTAGGAATATTCACCGTGGTGGCATAAAAAAAAAAATAAAAAAAACCTAAGCCCCATAAGAATAAATATTCTCTGTGGAGGCATAAAAATATAATTATATGTATCATACTCATATATTTAATTTCTACATAATTAATCTAGAAAATCCTAAAAAAAGAGAATCCTCGCTAGAACCTCATCAATTCAAATTAACTCAAAGAATAATCAATCACTTATTGGTGACCACTAACCCATTATTAAATTCGAGCCTCGAGTTTTGGTTTTCTTGTTGGAGTATACTTATGCAGGAACAACATTATGACAAGGAGAGAGTCTATCGGTGGCACCCACCGTAACCGCCGCCGGTTAGCTCACTCTAAAGATCATCAACACCAAGTATTGCAAACATCTAGCTTGGGGAGGAGCATCCCCTAGTTATCGGTAACTATACCTAGGCGATTATCGAGTCTATTCTATATAGTCATAAAATACCAAAAATATGTGAGCACATGAAGGTTCACAATAGTATCATAAGAAAATATAAGAAAAACACAAAAATATTCGAGCACATGAAGGCTCGACGCGATCGAAGGGATTAGCTTGGGGAGACGCACCCCGTTATCATCGTGAATATGGTATGTCTTTACTATTAGTTTTATTTTAGTAAGCTATAGTATGTGTTAGATTTAATAATTAAAGTATGTTTAAAGAACTCTCTCTCTCTAATCTTTTAAAGTGGAAATGATGAATAGTTGCTCTACTATAATTCCTTTCAAGTGCCTAGTTTTTAACCATAGATTCTCCTAAATTTTGGACATGACTACTTTGATATAAGAATTTACTCTGAACCTGAAATTTGTGGAGGCATATGCTTGAGCTAAAGTCTAGGTAATTGATTGATATGATACATGAAGGTCTAAGTTGCTATTTATCTTATTCCTAGCATTACTAAGTTTTGGAGATTTATTTTGAAAACCCAAAATCTTACATGATGAGCTCTTGTATGATAAAGTTTACATTCCTACCAAAGCCATATATGATACATTTAGAGTTAGAAAAATCTTTACATATTCATGCTGCTTGTTTTACATTGAGTTTAGTCAACCTTTGGAGTATACCTTATGAGAGTCTTGTCATGCTTTTAAAATCAAGATCACTTACGCACTCCACCCACATATGCATTACTCCTACTCTAGGATGTAAGCGCAGTCATTTCCACTTTCATCTAGATTCACCTTAAAAATGTTTTCCTCCTACACTAGGAGTAAAACACCTAAAAATATACCCTATAGGACAGCCCCCATTTTTAATGCTCTAAGTTCTTATCATTATCTCTCCAATTATTTATATTCAAAGGATGCATGTGGCTATGCAAAAGTATTAAAAAAGAAAAAAAAAAGAGAAAAAGAGGAAAAAAGAAAAATGGGAGTAAAAGATGGACAAGTGTCCCAAAGATTAAAACAATAGGTACATAGATGCCCGCCTCCCAGTTTGATAAAAAAAAAAGAAAGAATAAAGATAGCCCATGTTTTCCCCGCGAACAAAGTTCTAAGGAGGGAGTTATTTTCAAAGAGCAAAAGTAGAATTAGGATTAGCCACTAAATACTATATATGCACCTATCCACCATATTCCATACACACACACATCTTGATTTGATTGTATGCCTCGATTCTCTATGGATCCATTGCTTGACTTTACAATATATGAATTGCATGTATGTTCATCCTTGTTATTGCCACTCCTATGAGCTCCACTATATATATCCTTAGTTATAGGAAGGCATGACCTTATTAATGCCTCAGTGAGATCCATAAATACCACATATAATAAGAGACTTGAGGGTGTCATACAATTATGCTCGAAGTTTTATTGTGAAAACTTACAAAACTCGGAATATTAGTACTGTGAAGAATTTGAGACATAGTGCTTGACTTGATTGTTCTATCTTTCGATTGCTCAAGACTTATGCAAGAGCTGTAAAAGCTCCATAGTTAAAGGTAAAATGGGTAAGTTTGAAAGTTAGAGCAGTTTTGTCTAAATCGGAGGAAAATTTATGTCTAAAAGCAGGTGTACTTAAAACAAATAAAAGTATTGCAAAGAACTCCTGATCCAAATATTTTAATAATTAGGCATCTAGGTTGTTTGCCAAGGGACCGACAAAAAGGTAAGCTTGGGGGTATTGTTGACACTCCTTAGCGTCAACTTTTACTAGGGCTTTTACCTAAAGGAAAACAAGAAAACACACTAGTCTAGGGCTTTATCTGACAAATTCCACGAGTTTTGCATATTCTGTATTTTCCAGGGTGATTTTTAGAAAAGCATAAAAAAGGGGATTATAGAGCTCAATTATCACGAAATTGATCCACAACGGAACAACACATCATCGGACTCGGGAAGGGTCTAGAAGACACCGAAAACAGGGGGCCCAGGAGGAGCCAGTGGGGGGGCCGGCCGGCCCCACCACCCCGGGACCGGCGGCGCCCTAGGTCAACGCCCGGCCGCCGCCTTCCGGAGTCTTCCTCCCACGGTTCCTTGAAAGCCAATCAAAGCATCCCTACGTTGATTTTAGGTCGGTTTGATCCGACGGTGCACATGAGATGAAGACGCGGATCGCCGACGTGGCGGTTCCTTGCCCCCTACTCCACCTCCTCCTATATAATGACGCCCAAGGCTCCCTCCAAGAGGCATTCTACACCCCGGTGCTTCATATTCTCTACACAATTAGGGTTAGGGTCCCTCTAGTTGATCTAGTCTAGTTCATCTAGTTCTAGTTCATCTAGATGTTGCAATTAGGAGAGACTAGTTCTTCTAGATCTAGTTTTGTTTAGAGATTAGAGAGATTGAGTAGAGGAGTAGAGATTCTCGAGGAGGAGCTCCGGCTGTCGGCGCTTCTTCGTGGTCAGATTCTTTCGGATTCATTCCTCGCCCGAGTCTGCGTTCTAAGGTACTTTTGTATTTACCATTCGATTCAAGTAAGCAATTTGTTCTTATTCGTTCTTTGGTTCACATCTCATATTGAGAACTTTGATCTATAGGACCCTGTAGGTTAAAGTTGTATTTCGTAGTGTAGGCGTGGTGCCTAGGCTAGATTTACTTGTGAATGTCCCCGATCAAATTCTGGATAGTGGTAGCTCGCGTAGGTGACTTTATAGCTGCGTTGAATCCTCCTATAGTCCACTTCCCATTGATAGGACCTGATAGGCTTATAGGTGTCTAGTAGGTAGATTACTCTGTTTCTTCTCCTATTCAGGTCACTTGTCCGATAAGACGATATTATACAAAGTTTACCGGTTATTGGAACTAGAGTACAATAGCTATTTCCTTTTTCTTGATATTATCTAGCCTAATTGTAGGGTTAATTCTATAGACGTTGTCATTATCACAACTGTTCCCTGTGGATACGATATTTAAAACCTCCAGGTAAAATGTGACACTGGTATGATATCTGTGCGCTTGCGGATAATCCTACTTAAAACTTATTTAATGGAGTGCGATTAAAAATACCAACAAGCATTTTTTGGCGCCGTTGTTGGGAACGGTTTGCTGATTTTGACTTAGTCTAGCTTAATCTTGTATTATACTTTTATCTTTTCTTATTTTATCCCATTCTCTTCATTAATTTTTGTGTTCATCCTTATGGATGCTTTTAATTCTATTTGTTTTTATGGCATGCGTGAAAGCTTCGGGCCACCAAAATCTAATGAACCTATCATAACACCTGGCTATGAGCTGCACCCATGTCTAATCAAAATGATTCGGGATAAACCCTTCTCGGGAGAAGGCAATGAAAACCCATACTTACACTTACGAGAATTCGAGCAGACCCTTCAGCTCACTTACGCTACTTCCCGTCTCGGTATCCGTTCTCACTTACGCCTAGGTATAGTTACCTTATAACTAGGGGATGCTCCTTCCCCAAGCTAGATGTTTGCAATACTTGGTGTTGATGATCTTTAGAGTGAGCTAACCAGCAGCAGTTCTGGTGGGTGCCACTGATAGACTCTCTCCTTGTCATAATGTTGTTCCTGCATAAGTATACTCCAACAAGAAAACCAAAACTCGAGTGATCATCACAACGAGGATCCCCTAGTATAGTTACCTGCCTCAGGGACGAGGTGAAGTCCGAGCTGGAGGGTCAACTGAGGCAGGAGCAGATGTTTGCAATACTTGGTGTAAGTATGGGTCACCGAGGCGTGCAATGAAAACCCATACTTACACTTACGCTACTTCCCGTCCCGGTATCCGTTCTCGCATGGATCATACAAGTGAGCTTACCATCATTAGCATGCGACTAGTACTATCCAATAACCACCTTGACCACAGGATCATCACAACGAACGGTCCTTAACCGACACAAGTGGACGACACTACACCAGGGCACTAGCCCATCCTGATGCAAGTCACTCCACCGACGTCTCGATTTACTCATCATGTTCTTGTGCGTACCCCTAACCCGGCCAAGGTGAAGGGTAGGCATCAAGCAACATCAAGTTTTGAATACTTCCTCAGAGATGATATTGTTCTCAATTTTTAAAACATTTTATAAAAGCCTACACTAGTAGCAGGACTAAGCAGGTACTAACATTTTCAAAATCAAAACAGGTATCCAGGATAGTATCACAAGGTACGGTAAATGCATCAAAAAGGATAGCACACAACTCCTATACCTAATGCATCATATCATCCACATAAAATTATAAAGACTTTCAAAATTCAAGGCGGGGTTTGAATGCATCCGGGGCTTGCCTTGGGGCTCGGAGAAGTGAGGTTCGGGGGATGGCACCGCCGATCCGAACCAATCTCCTCGCACTGAACACCTTCTTCAAAGACAGAGCTGGATCAACTCCTTCCTCGGACGGCACAACTACACGATTGAAATGCATGATTACGATGCAGTGAATAAAAGAGCATGCGATAATGATGCAATGATTGTTAACCTATCTTGAGTACAACTTTCCTTCACGATAACCACATACTAAGAAGGTATAACTAGCGTCGACGACGAGGGACTAACGATACGCAATCAACATGAAATGCCGAAGGTCATTAGGGTTAATGACCTAGGGTCATCACTCAATCTCAAAATCAAGCAACACTAATAGGGATTAAGGGTGATTATTAATTTCTTAACCATTTTTTAAGTCGTTGAAAGCCACTAATCAACTTGCTAATTGGAGATTAATTAAACCCTAATTAATTAAAGAATTACTAATTAAACATTGATAAATTAAGGTATTAATTAAGTGTAATACAAAACTTAATCAAAATAGGATCAAACTTCATAATTAAGATTATCATCACCTAATTAGCACACACAACAAATTTCATAATTTTTGGACTTACATTTTATTTATTAAAAATCATGGAAGTTGCATTTGTTAATTTAAAGAGCAAATTAAAGCACAATTAAATTTTATTGGAAAATCAGAGTTAGCATTTTTCATGGATAGAGCATATTACAAGGAACACATACATATTTTTGTTGCATTTTTATTTGCCCAAATAAAATTAATACAAAAAGATGAAAATCGACATTTGGAAATTAAAAAGAAAAAGGAAAAACAAACTTCATCCCGCTGGGGCTCACTTGTGCGGCCCATGACGCACACACAGTGCGGCGCCACGGCCCGCCACTCAAGCCTTCCCGCGCCTCTCTCTCTCTCTCCCGGCCGACAAAGGGCGGACCACCGCCTGTCGGCCGCGCCTTCCTCTTCTCTTCTCCCGAACGGGGGACGGCGGCGGCGGTCGGCGACGGCGTAACTTCGCCAACGGCGGCTCCTCCGACAGAACCGACCACACCGACGACTTCTACACCTCATACCGCATCCAACAAGCTATCATATGCCCCTTCTCATCCCTGGAGCTCGAGACACCGGGCGACACCCGGCGGCGGACGGCAAGACGGGCGGACCACGGCCGAGCTCACCGGAAGCCCGACGGCGCTAGACACACCAACCTCCCCAAGACTTCGTGAACACAACTCGACACCTAAAAACGACTCGAAGCGGGACGAGGAGTGCACGGGGCGGCGAACGCGACGCTAAAGACACGACGGCGCTCCCCAAGATGCCGCTGTTCCGGCTAAACGACGGGGCGATACAAGCGCAACCAACACCTCGAACGGATTCGTGGAGCTCACCGTGATTCTCAAACAAGGTAGAGGCGGGCTCGGGAAGAAGACGGAGGATGCTTGGCGGCGGCGGCAAGGGTGGCGGCGGCGTGAACCGCGGTGAGACGTCGGCAAGCTTTCGCTGGGGGGGATGCGCTGCAAAAAAACCGACGAGCCGACCATGAGCAATAGATCACGGCGAAGCTAAAGGATCAATCGGTGGAGCTTTAAATGCTCAGGGGGCGCGAATCGCGGAGAAAAGGGCTCACGGCGGGGCGATGGCGACCGGAGATGATGAAGATGACGGCTTAGCGGCGATTCCGGCGATCTCACGACGCGACCGGTGGCTCGGGGCGTGCGCAAGGGAGCTGCGGAACTGTGTGCAAGCGATTGGAATCGATGGACGAGCGTGGCGTGGCGAATTTGACAGAGGGGCAACGGCGACCGGCGGTGACAAAGAGGAAAAGAGGAATACGCCGACGACGGCGGCTTTTATAGGCAAAGGAGTGGTCGACGTGGTGGCCGGCACCTTCACGACGGCGGCAAGGTGTGCGGCGTCGCGTGAAACCTGGGAAAGCGCGAGAACGGCCACGGCGACGGCGGCGGCGACCGGCGGCATGGGCGGCCGAGCGAGGTGGCAACCCCCCGCACATCTACATGTAGCAGTGCCACCTTTTCCTTTCATTTTGCAAATTACTTTTGAAAATTAAACTGTTCACAAAAATCTTCCAAAATATCAATTGTGCAACTTTTCATGCTCTACAATTTTCATTTAGCAAGCTTATCCAGATTCCAAATAGTTTTTGAATTTGAAATTCAAATTTGAAAGGGGACAAAACCCTACTCTTCGGGGTTTTAAAATTACTTTTAAATTTTGAATAAAAGATGAAAATCTCCAAAAATAAAAGTTGTTCTATTTTTCAAGGTCTACAACTTTCATTTAGGAAGTTTTTCATGAAACCAAATAATTTTTAAATTAGAGTTTAATACTTAAAAGGGGACATTTTCCAATTCAAATAACTTTTGAAATTACTTCAAATTTTATTCAAAAACTTGAAAAACTTTATATACCAAAGTTGTAGAGCTCAAAGAGATGCACAAACTGTATTTTTGGAGTTTTCCCAAATTTTGAATATTTTGAGATGAAATTGAGAAAAGGGGAAAAAGGCTTTGAATTTTGGCTTTTGAAAAGGATTTTCAAATTGGACTTTTGGGCAATTAATTAATGATGATGTGGCACCTTTCAAACCCAACCAATAGTACACTTTCAAAGTACAAAGTTCATACTTTGAAATAGTGCCATTGGTTAGCAACTTTATTTATAAAATTAATTATGGTTAGCTCACCAAAATTGAAAGTGAAATTCAAATTCCAACACTTAGCCATCAAGCTAGGGTTTGGGATTTTAAATTCCAAATTCAAATTTGATTCTTCCTTGCACCTCATTTGATTTGTAAAACATGTTTGATGTGTGAGTTAGGGTTAGCCAAACACTTGCAAGCACCAAGGTTAATTTTAATTGATCATTTTTATAAACAAAATTAAACATGTGAGTGGAGTTTCAATGGTAAACATCTTCACATGTGATATAAAAAGAGCTCAAACAAAACCCTAAAATAGTAAACTCATTTTAATCATTTGAATTAGTGTCCTCTAATCATGGATGCTTATGCAATGATGATGATGACATGGCGGAGTTTAGGTTAACGTAACACCGAGGGTGTTACAATCTTGAACAATACCGGAATGAAAAACTGAAGCGCCTTGGCTTGTGCATCTTTGGGGGATGGGTGGGAACTCGCTTGCGGCCTGCAGCCTTGAGTGGGGAGCTCGGTCGTGCGCGGGATGAGGAGCTCTGTTGTTTCCTCCATGGATCCGGGGGATCTCTCCTCATGGTGCCGGGAAGCTCGGTGGTGCAGGGCGCCGCCGAACCACCATGCCTGCCTCCGGTCGGCGTGGGGAAGGATGCACTGAGGTGGAGGAGGTCGCACTGGGGTGGTGAGGGGCGCCGCCGGTTGGTGGACATCGCGCCGAGGTGCGGGGAGGGCAAGGTGCCGAGGGTTGGGCGGCGCGCCGCCTAGTGGTGGAGGCCGTGCCCGGGTGGTGAGGGGCGCCATCGGGGTTAGGTGAAGGCACGCCAGGGATGTGGAAGGCCACAGGATGGGAAAAGATCATAGGTTCGGGTTAGGAGAGGGTGTGTGCTGTTCGATAAGGGAGCGGGTGTGTAGCTACACCCCCATTTGCTGGTGGGTGTGTAGCTAAACCCCTAAACAGAAAATCCACTCATATATATATATAGGGTGAGGCTAAGATGCAACAAGGTGCATTTGCTATAGTAAATGCACAGACCCTGATCCGTGCCGCATGCAGAGAATCTTTTTTGTTTCGGATGAAAAAATGCAATATCTCCTAAACCGTAACCTCTATTTTAGATCCGTTTGCACCAGGTTGTTCAAAAAAATGTGCTTAACAAAACGAGATCCATGAAGACTATATTTGATGAACTTTTTTAAAAAAATATGTAATTACAACATCAATGTACTATGAGTTGCCATCATAATTACAACACAATTGCAACTTGTCTGTAGCGTAGTTAGCACTTGTCGCAAGCACTTAGAACGTAATTTTTACCCAATTTGTTGCTACATGCAACTAGTTACAACCTAATTGCAAGCCTAGATAGTGAACAACGTGCATTTATATATACCAAAATATGTGTATTCTCTACCAATTGCAACCGTGAGACTAGACCAATTACAACTATAACATTATACTAATTGCAACTTGACGGAAGTAATTGCAATAGATTTGATCCGCATCTAATATAGTTGCAACCAAACGCGATCCAATTACAACTATAGTCGGGCCGGTTGCAATCGGGCAAGAACCGATTGCAAACCCGACGCGATCCAATTACAACTAGAGTCGCGCCGGTTGCAACTAGACAAGAAACCGATTGCAATGTGACGCGCAACTAAAGTCGAGCCAATTGCAACCGAGCAAGAACCGCCACAACGTGGCGCGATCCAAATTACAACTAGAGTCGTGCCGGTTGCAACTAGGTAAGAACCAGTTGCAACCGGGGGTGGGTGCATTCTCTATAGCAAATGCACCCGGTGCATTATACCATTACACTATATATATATATATATGAAGAGATTTTTTCTACTCCCTGGGAGTAGTTACTCCCATCTTCAAAACGACATATTGCGTATATATTTATACTTGTTTATCACTTTAAGTATGTTTATATACTCATTCTAAGATACTTTAAATCTTTCTACGTGAAAAATTTCAAAGGAACCCATACTTTTTAATATATTACGAAAATACCAATCGACCGTAGTATATAAAACAAGTATAACCATATACTCTATGTATGCATGCATACTTGACTTATATACTACCATAGATGGTCTAGTATAATTATATACTTCGTGTATATACACTTCGTTTGGTCATATACATCTTAAATCTAGAGATATTAACATGGGAGTAACTACTCCCTAGAAGTATATATATATGGAGACAGAAATTCCATCCTACTCCAGCACTTACGATTGTACGAATCGTCAGTTGCCACGGAAACGGAAGCACGTACGTAGTGGAGCGCCGTGGAACTTTGACGTCTCTGCTCGTCGAATCATGGGCGTGATTACACCGCGGAAATCGATCAGCGGACCGATCGAGTCGTTGAAGTTCGGGGTCCTCCGATTTAACTGCCTTACCAGAGGTGCCAACTGCCAAGCCCACGGCGCTCCGCCGGCCGGCCCGGCGCGCTTCGTCCAATCGTTTCGTGCACACTGACGCCGACACCATCACGACGCTTGATGCATCTGGTTGGTAGCCTGCGCGCGTGTCCCGCGGGTGGTTGCATCTTTGGCCCCCGACAAACTTGACTTCCCCCCGTTACCGCGACAAGGCGACAGTGACGCCAGTGCCCATCGATCGATCCAACTCGACGATTCTGTCGATCTGATAATGATTCTTGACGATTCTGATGACTCTCGACGATGACATCGTTACCTATGTGAGGCGAGGTGAGGCAGGCTGGACGCTGGAGCTGGGCTTCTTCACACGCATGTCCGTTCGTTTGGTAAGACGAAGGTTTGCCTTTATTTCCCGTAGAATGGTTTGCACGCATGTATGCAGTATATATGCCGCGTGCGTCTGAACCTGATACGCGGGGTGCGGTGCATGCGTGAAAATAGAAATAAGAGGAGGATGGTTCGCATCCAACAAACCTGCACGAGATCACAAGTAGCGCGTCCACGGACCACGAAGCAGCAGGAACCACGCATGCCACGGATCCACCGAGCTGCACCAGTCGCTAGCACACCGAAGCTTAGCAGCGTAGGTGGTGCTGCAGGACCAAGGACCATCGCTCGAGACGCCTACTTTACCTATCACCAGTGTTCATCATACCCAGGCCAGCAGAAAACGTGTTAGGACACATTGCCCACAGAACCCATATCCCCCACCACACACAAGCGCGGACCAGACTTGCCGAAGTCGTACACCCACCCACACCTGCAAACCAGCATGTGGTTTTGAGTACGGGCTACCCCTGAGCTTACAATATGACGAGCAGGAGGACCTGGGCCCGTGTGTGTGTGACCGCTCTCGTCCCCGAGTCAACCTTGCTGTACGGCTCGCTGGCGGCGGGGCCAGGGGCCAGGGCACGCACAGACACGTCCACACCGACGCCGCGTGACTCACCAGTTCACCAACCCCTGTGCTGTGCTCTGCTGTGCTGTGCATCACCGAGTGGCAAGGAAAACCACCTATAAATCTCGATTCCCGCAGACGCCCCGGTCGGGACCAACCAGCCCAACCACAAGTCCAAGCGCAGCAAACACCAACAGGGTGCGTGCAGCGCAGAGCGCGGTGCAGCGCGGCCGGCCACCACCATGTCGTCGTCCATCAGCGAGGTGCAGTCGGCGCCGGCGACGCCGCGCCCACCGCCGCCGCCGCCCGTGTCGACCCCGCCGTCGCAGATACACTCCCCGGCTACGGCGACCGCGCCCGGCGGCGGCGGCGGCCGGTCGCCGCTGCACTCCATGGCGTCGCCGCTGCGGGCCATGGCGTCCCCCGCTGCGCGCCATGGCGACGCCGCTCGCCAGCCCCGTGCGGAAGGCGGTGGCGGGCGTCCGGGGCTGCCTGGAGGAGGTGGGCCACATCACGCGGCTCGCGGACCCGCGCGACGCCTGGCTGCCCATCACCGAGTCCCGGAGCGGCAACGCCTACTACGCCGCGTTCCACAACCTCAGCTCCGGCATCGGCTTCCAGGCGCTCGTGCTCCCCACGGCCTTCGCCGCGCTCGGGTGGACGTGGGCGGTCATCTGCCTCACCCTGGCGTTCGGCTGGCAGCTCTACACGCTGTGGCTGCTCGTCAAGCTGCACGAGCCCGTCGCCGGCGGCGGCACCCGGTACAGCCGGTACATGCACCTCGCCACCACGGTTTTCGGTGCGTGCGTTTTCCCTGAATCACGCCGATTCTTTCTTTCTTACTCCTGTCTTTGCGTACGCCGAGTTTCATGCGTGTACGTGAGCGTGAATATACTGCTGTTTTTGTCGTCTCCATATATGCTTAGTAGTTACGCCTATCTAAGTAACTATGTATCTTCAGGCGAGAGGTGGGCCAAGATCCTGGCGTTGCTCCCGGTGATGTACCTGTCGGCGGGGATCTGCACGGCGCTCATCATCGTCGGCGGCGGCAGCATGAAGGCGCTGTTCGGCATCGCGTGCGGCGAGGCGTGCCTGGCGCGCCCGCTCACCACGGTGGAGTGGTACATCGTCTTCGTCTGCGCGGCCGTGCTGCTGTCCCAGCTCCCCAACCTCAACTCCATCGCCGGCGTGTCACTGGTGGGCGCCACCGCCGCCGTCGCCTACTGCACCATGATCTGCGTCGTGTCCGTGGCCAAGGGCAGGGTGGCCGCCGTGTCCTACGAACCCGTCAAGGCCCCCAACGACGTGGACGCCGCGCTCGGCATCGTGAATGGCCTCGGGATCATTGCATTCGCTTTCCGTGGCCACAATGTCGTGCTGGAGATTCAGGTAATAAGTCAAGAAAACATCTTTCTTTCTTTCCCACTGCAGTACTGTTACTGCACGATGGGTGGAAAAATGGTGGAGAAAAAAAGGTCACTGACACTGAGTCTGAGTGTGTTTGCTTTGCAGGGCACGATGCCATCGACTCTGAAACATCCTTCTCATGTGCCCATGTGGAAGGGCGTTAAGGTAGCATACGCCATCATTGCGCTCTGCCTGTACCCCATCGCCATCGGCGGCTTCTGGGCTTATGGCAACCAGGTATGTACGCACCAGCTGCCTGATACGCACTGGCTACGGCCGGCACCGAGAACTTTTGTTGTCTTGTCAGTGTCTGATCTGCAAAGGTATGCACACGCGCGCAGATCCCTCCCAATGGCATCCTGAGCGCCCTGTACAAGTTCCACAGCCGCGACGTGTCCCGGCTGGTGCTGGGGATCACCACGCTGCTGGTGATCATCAACTGCCTGACCACGTTCCAGATCTACGCCATGCCGGTGTACGACAACATGGAGGCCGGGTACGTGCACAAGAAGAACCGGCCGTGCCCCTGGTGGATGCGCTCGGGCTTCCGCGCCTTCTTCGGCGCCGTCAACTTCCTCATCGCCGTCGCGCTGCCCTTCCTCTCGGAGCTCGCCGGCCTCCTCGGGGGCATCTCGCTGCCGGTCACCCTCGCCTACCCGTGCTTCATGTGGGTGGCCATCAAGAAGCCGCGCAAGGGCACCGCGACGTGGAACGTCAACTGGGCGCTGGGAATCCTCGGCATGAGCATCAGCTTTGTCCTCGTAGTCGGGAACCTCTGGGGTCTCGTGGAGAAAGGCTTGCGGGTGAGGTTCTTCAAGCCTGACGGTTTACAGTGAAAAAGATGCAAGATTTGTCAGCCAGTTGGATTCGTAATGCAGTGCTTTTGGATATGTTGAATGTATAATTAATGTTCTGTACCTTGACAATTTGCATCAAGCAAAAGTCGAGTTTAGGTACTCGTGGTCCTGCCTCGTGCCATTGTGCACCAATTCTTTTTTTTTCTTTATTTGCTATATATTCCTTTTTTTCGTTGGCTTATTCGGTCCCACTTTTATACATCTCTGTGAGAAGGGAACAGGGTTAAATAACAAATGCAGTGGAACACAAGCATCGATTTGTATACTAATTACAACATGCCCTGGTAACTATATATTATGTTTCAGAAAAAAAAAGCCAAGCATTTTCAAAAATTGTGAAACACTTGACTTGTACAAGTAGAATTTTTCATGAAAAAATATATTAAATAGGACATGAAAAAAATTCTCTCCATTCTGAAAAAAAAAATCTTAGGACATTGACATTGTCTCCAATATTACATTTTGAGTCTTTGACCAGGATATCTTTAAGATTGTATTATTTTAAATAGATAAAATGTGTGTGGAATGGAGAAGTATGTATTTCTATTGTGAACACCATATTCCACACACATTTTTTATCACGGTTTTATTGTGAACATCATAATATTACACTTTGTGTGGACTAAACTTCTAGAAAAAATACTATGATTTATGATATCAAATTAATACTATTAGATTTATTATATAATATATTTTCATAATATACCGATTTTGTGTCATAGATATTGATGCTTTTTTCTATAAAATTGGTCAAACTTTAAAAAGTTTAACTGGCATGAATTCTAGGAGTTAAAGCTTTCAATGGACAGAGGGAGTATAATTTAGAAATGTAACTAGGAGTGTGTCCTTGGGAAGGATAGAGCTATGTTCGCTTGTCTTATCAGCCGGACATATCAGACATTCAAATAGTATTTTTTTTTCTCGCAGCAAACCAGTCAGTTTGTCTTATCAGCCGGCTTAAGTGACCAGCCGAAGAAAGAGAGAGAGAGAAAGAGATGCTTCCACAATATCACCTTGTCTGCCTCAACCATTGGCATCCCTGGCTGCACCAGCCAAGCATGAACTACTAGCACCACTGCACCAACTGTGGTCATGTCATCAAAACTGAAACAAAATTGTTTCTTTAGAGCATGCAGGTGCCAGTGCCGCCACTTGTGGTCATGTTCATTCATCAAATTGAAAATCAAATTGTCGCTTATTGTTGACTGCATGCATGAACCCAATGAATTTTGTCTGAACAATTCAAGCTCTTGCAGCCATTTTTATACTATTATCTATCTAACAAACACTAGTAGCTAGCTGGAGGCTGGTTGCAAGATGAGACATTACCCTTACTAGAAGGCCTTGCTGTGTTTGAGACATGACTAACGCTAACGTCCAGCTGCAGGCTGAGAAATTACTAAAATCCATCGGGCTAAATGTTAGTAGTAGCTGGAGGCTACTTACAAGATGAGGGATTACTAAATCCATGTGCAATCCCTCTGTATAGATGTGGCTAATTAATTGCAAGATGAGGAATCAATAAAAGTCCCTTGGGTAACTACGGTTAAGTGTTAACTGGAGAAAAAAGAACTAAAACCCCATAGTCAATTCTTAAGGTTTGTTTGGGTACACTTGAATATGCGTGAATTGCGTGAGCACGCTATCTACATCGACAACACGGTTAATCGGAAAAAAAATCACTAAGGCCCTCCACAGTGCGGAGTGGTGCCTAAAAAAATTTTGGGCCCCATGATCGAGTTTCTGGCAGCACTTTGAAAGGCCACAGTGTGTATAGCAATCTGGCACCACTAATAGACCCACACAATATTAATTAAAAATCAAAACCAGCATCTTTCTTCCGTCCATTCATTGTCGTAGTACAGACTCTCTCTCTTCTGTCCATTAAAAAATAAAGATAGCACCGGTGAATCTACTTGCTCCGCTTCCATTTTCTCCTTCACAGGCACCGATAGTTGCAATGTTCAAGCACTACTAGAAGTGATGCCTACAGACCAAAAAGCAATTTGAAGCATCACTTCGCCGGTACACTGCGGAAGGCCTAAGAACCCATAGTTAGCCTTTAAAGGCTTATATTAGTTGCTGCTGCACTCCAATCCACGTGGACAACAGGCACCGCTATCTACTATCAGTTTGGCTTCCGGCCATACCTTCCCCTGTGTGGCTGTGTGACAATGGATTTGCCGGCGGCGTTGACCAGAGCTTCCGATCACGGTTAGCGATTGCCGGTTGAGGCGTGCTCTGGTCCTGCCAGCTTTGGGGACGGCTGAGATGCCCTCGTCGTCCACGCCGGCGCCGACAACACCTTCCGATGCCGCATGCACCGTACCCCGTGCTTTTAGGTACTGTCTGTTTCGCCGGCGGGACGACGATCCAGTGGAGAGGCTGCAGCTGCAATCTCGGCACTCCGCGCGTATATATTCCATTATTCCGATATCCGATATAAAATATGGTCTGACTTTTTTTTGTCAACAGCTCTATTTAAATCGGCCGTACTTCTCAACTCTAATCTTGACCGCATACAGCAAACGAACGGCATCTGAAATGGCTACAGACTGCAGTCTTTGTACTATATATAGGAAGTATGGGTACGATAAACAGCATTCCAAATAAATCTAATCTATATTAGTCTCGGCGGCCCCGGGCGTGCGGCAGGCTCGGCGGCGGCAGCCGGCTGGAGTTGGCTTCCGGACTTCCGGTGCCTCCACTGCCGAACTAGGATTCCGGCCGTGCAGCGATCGGTGTCGTTGCCGAACCAGCGTGCTGTAGTGTTTGTGTTAGGCATTAACGCTGAGCAAGATGAAATCTGTTCTTCTCTTCATATGCGTGTGTTTCTGGTTCGTCTCAGCAAGGGCGGAAGGTCCATACCAATTTTTGGATTGGGAGATCACTTATGGCAATATGAGCCTTTTTGGATCTTTACAACAGGTGCAAATTTTCCCTATTGAGCTAGTCTATTTTGAACCGATAAATTCGTTATCGTACTATTTCTTTCATTTGCATTTATATATCACATCTTTCATGCAATTTATAGATTGATTTTCTATGTTTATGTTTGTAGGTGATCCTCATTAACGGCCAATTCCCCGGACCGAAGATTGAGTGTCAAACCAATGAGAATTTGGTTATTAACGTCCGCAACAATTTGACTGATCCGTTCTTGCTCTCATGGTATGGTCTTTACATTTTTGTTCCGCTAACCAATTATTCCATTCTTGATTTCAATTGACAACAGATGATGATGTGTAGAAACAAACTCGTGTATCTATCGTTGTTATTTAAAAAAAACAATTGCCATTTGTAAGCATGCTGTTGTTATAGAAAAACCAGAGTGAACGGTTAAATTGAGGCTGTGCTGAATGCATCATACATGTGTGGTATTGGTTACTTGGGCACTCTGATGAATATATCTTCTGCATATGGGTATTCATGGATATAAAATAGTCGGCTGCCATTAAGATAAAATGTGGATGCATGCAGATTGATTCTTCTTGGATATAATAGTGGGCAGACATTAAGATATAAAATGTGGATGGATACAAATTCATGGTCCTGACTTAATTCGGCACTAGTATATAAATGTATTGATGAAATGGGTCTAGCTAGAGCATCATGAATGCAGAGATGTGTATGCAGAGTGTCTCTTTTTATCAAGAGTTTTATTAATCCAGATATATGCAGAGTGTTTCTCTGAAGACAATTTTAGAGCTTTTGCTCAAAAAGACAATTTTAGAGCTATATCGTTTCCATTTGATCCTTGGTTAATTTATATGCTTTTACAACTAAATGTTAACTGATTTGATAGGTTTTCATTAAAAAATTTGCAGAGTATTTCCCCACACAACCAGACTTTTTTTTTTATAACTGACTAATATTGAAAAGTTAGCGATGAAAAATATTTTATCCATTTACTAGTGGGTTAACTAGCAGATTTCTCCAACTGAAATCTAAATTGATTTCCTAAGTTTTATAACAAAACTGCTACAAAATCGCAGGAGTGGTTTGCAGCAACGCAGGAACTCATGGCAGGACGGTGTTTCTGGCACCAACTGCCCAATCCCGCCGGGCCAGAACTTCATGTATCGCATGCAGGCGAAGGACCAAATCGGCAGCTTCTACTACTTCCCATCGCTGGCCTTCCACAAGGCCGCCGGTGGCTTCGGCGCTATCCGCATCTACAGCCGACCAGTGGTTCCCATCCCGTTTCCCCCGCCGGCCGACGAGTACACGGTGCTCATCGGTGACTGGTACGCCACCAACCATAAGGTATAGTACCAAATGATCATCGATGACTTAGTATTATGCAGAAATAAAGCTACTGTTATTATCGACGACTGAACTAGTTCATTCATTCTCTGATGGCTGTAATCATTCTGTTTCTTTAATACAGTCTCTGCAAGATATGCTGGACAGCGGAAAGGAATTGCCTCCCCCTGATGGCATCTTGATCAACGGCAAGGGTAGTGCGGACGGTGCGCATTTCGCCGTTGAGCAAGGTGACATTTGACCTCTGTTCTTAAATTTGAGCTACTTTGTAGGCTTAATTTCAATTATGAGGAATAATTACTATGGGTTGTTTGATTTCCATGTTCTTCTACATATGCAGGAAAGACATACAGGCTGCGCATCTCAAATGTCGGCCTGCAGAACACACTGAACCTCCGGATCCAAGAGCACAACATGACGCTCGTCGAGGTGGAGGGCACGCACACGGTGCAGAACACCTACAGCTCCCTCGACGTCCACGTCGGCCAGTCGCTCTCGGTGCTCTTCACCGCGGACCGCCCCGCCAAGGACTACCACGTCGTCGTCTCCACCCGCTTCACCAACGCCACCCTCCTCTCCACCGCCGTCGTCCGCTACGCCGGCTCCAGCGGCCCTGCTTCCGGGCCACTGCCCGCTGGGCCCAGCGACGGCGACGTGGACTTCTCTCTCAGCCAGGCTCGCTCCATCAGGACGAACCTGACGGCGAAACGGGCCGAGGCCGAACCCGCAGGGCTCGTACCACTACGGCTCCATCAACGTGACGCGCACCATCCGGCTGGCCAGCTCGGCCGGGCTGGCCGGCGGCAGCAAGCGCCGGTACGCGGTGAACGGCGTCTCGTTCGCGGAGGCCGACACGCCGCTCAAGCTGGCGGATTACTTCAACATCAGTGGCGTGTTCCGGCTCGGTGGCATCCCCGACGCGCCGCCGGAAGCCGCCGCCGCGGAGGAGGTGCGGAATGAGACGGCGGTCATGGACTCGGACCACCGCTCCTTCGTCGAGGTCGTGCTCGAGAACGGCGAGGACAGCGTCCAGAGCTGGCACCTCGACGGCTATAGCGTGTTCGTCGTCGGGTACGGCATGCTAGGCTCCACTGTGACATGAAATGCATGGCAAACAAAATTAGCTTTGCTTTGCATCTGATCTATGGTTTTTTTGACACTGTGTGGATCGATTCTCATTTATAGGATGGACGTCGGAACGTGGAGCGAGAAGAGCAGGGATGGCTACAACCTTGTGGATGCTGTGTCGCGCTGCACCGTGCAAGTGAGACATTCTTTTCATACATTTCCAGGCAT
Organism: Chrysopogon serrulatus; assembly: GCA_015844335.1. Taxonomy (NCBI): domain Eukaryota; kingdom Viridiplantae; phylum Streptophyta; class Magnoliopsida; order Poales; family Poaceae; genus Chrysopogon; species Chrysopogon serrulatus. The sequence goes on along the minus strand of JADLZL010001958.1, from coordinate 161,074 downwards.
GTTGAATGGCATTTCTAGGCTGTGAGATGATGGCTGGGCTTACTCGTTGCTCCGTGACCGTGCAGGTGTACCCGAGAGGGTGGACGGCAGTTCTGATCGCGCTGGACAACGTGGGGATGTGGAACATGAGGTCGGATGTGTGGGCGCGCAGGTACCTGGGCCAGCAGTTCTACCTCCGGGTGTACACGCCGTCGCACTCGAGCCGCGACGAGCTGCCCATCCCGGACAACGCGCTCCTCTGCGGCCGCGCCGCCGCTGCCACCACCAACAGCAGCCGCCGCCTACCCCTGTCGCGGGGGTACTACTAGGAGCCAGCAGCAGCCAGCAGCTGTGATGATCGTCTAGAGTCAAGGTGCGGTGCCACCAGCTCAGGGATGATCTGGTGTATCAGCGTGTGATGGTCGAACAGTATCTGTCGAGTCTTTAGTTTGGGGCTAAATGGATGCCCAACATATAAACATTTTTATATAAGAATTTATTTGGTAGTCGGATTGTTCTTGGATCTTGGTCTTGTCAGTTGACATCTTAGCGCGCAATTATGACCTGCTAAATTGGATCCCAACAAACAATCCACTGACGGCCTAAGATTTTGTTGCAGGCGCTGTTCAGTTTGTGAGAAATTGAGAATCCGCACCGACAAGGAGAAAGATCTGCCTGACCATGAGCAGTTGCTTTCAACTAACTTGCATAGTATATCCAAATGAGAGTCTGCAGTAGGCAGAGTCTTTTTTGCATGGGACTTCAATCTCATACTGTTACGCAAGCTGTTACGCCATGCAGATACCTCTGATACATCTTTCATAGCTTGGTTACTAGCTGTTAGGCTTCGTTTCTTGTTTTTCTCTTTCTCTGTCCCCTGATCTTTTTGCTTTAGTTTCTCCTGTAGCTTTAGATTTAGATTTAGTTCTAGCCCCTTTGTTTTGTTTGCTCAGCTGACTGCTTATTTTAATAAAGCACTGTAGGGGTGCAAACCCCCCTCCAGTTTCCATAAAAAAAAAAAAAAAAAAAAACTCCAGTAACCTGTTATACTCTCTACTACTACAACCTCCGTCCCAAAATAGATGAGATCTTATAGGATTTAAATTTTGTCCCCAAATACTTAACCTATAACATTCCAATGCACATCTTTCTTTTTTGCTAATAAACCTTTCTCTTTTTCCCTATACAACTCTATTTCAATCTCTCTCTATTTCTCCCCTCCTTGCTTTCTGTGCAATCTCCCCTCTTTTTTCTTTATGTGCACCACGACTTTCTCACTCCTCAAAAGTTCTTGCGCCCAGATCGACCTATAAGTTCGACGGGGGGTGGGGGATCCTCTACTTGGTTGATACTTCCTCTATTTCAAATTATAAGTTGTTTTAAATTTTTTGGTACATCTATTTTGCTATGTATCTAAATATAATAATGTGTCTAGATACGTAGGAAAATGGATAAACTAAAAGAGTCAAATAAAGTGATTTATAATTTGGAATGAAAAGAGTATATTACTTGATTTGGATCTCAAATATTATGAGGTTCAATCTTTTCTCTTCATTTCAGTTATCTTTTTTTTTTTTTAAGGTTGCTTTCCTCATAGTTAAGTGAACGGGTGGTTAACATGCGCCGGAGAACAAGTTTTTTATTAAGAGGAAAAGTGGTTTTGTCTTTTGTTCGTCTAATAAATTTTGCGACAAAGCTCTTAACTTTTCTTAAGTACCAACGCCAGCTTTGTTGCAACGTCGTTTCTACTCGTAGCAAACTTGTTCACTTGTTCTGCGCCAAGAGCCACCACCAGCCTGCAACCATAGACGAACTGAAAATCCAAACATGAGTTTTTAAAAAAATAAAAAAAGAATATACAATTTACCCACACAGGCAGTAATCCAAAAGCTGTAGTGCTCTTCTATAAGCTGGCAGCCTGGCGCGCACACACAAGACGTTTCAGTCTAGCTGCATCTTCTGTGTTGCACATGCACACTTGCACTGCTGGCCTCTGCAGGCACTAGTAGTGGTAAGTCACGTACCCACTTACGGTTACAAAATTGAACCTATTAGATGCGCATTTTGTCTGTAATTACCGGACTGTCGCGTGGTCGAGAACTACAAAGCATGCATTTTAACTGCCTAGTCATTACGGAACAAACAGAGTATATATCCTTCGGCTTTTCCGGGGCGAGGTGTTCGAAGATACTGCCATAGTAGATGCGAGCCACATGAATGAATATACATGTTCAGCTCTATATATAGTATATAACAGTACGTCTCTTCTATGGTTTATTGAGTCATCCGTTAGCTAATCCTCTTTTGTCTTTCTTTTCGTCCATATGCGTGTCTTCTAGCTATATATATGTACTCGTACATTGATCCCTTTGGGAAGACCAGCTGCTTCACATAATAAGCTGAGGGAGCTCGATCGGTCAAGAGCGAGAAAGGAGGCCTCGTCCATACAACTTAACCAATGGCCATCCATGGCGGGGTATCATCCTGGCTCGCTGCGACCGTGTGCAGCTTGTTGCTGGTGGAGCTCCTCGCGCTGCAGGGTGCCGCGGCGCCGCCGCTGGTGCCGGCGATGTTCGTGTTCGGGGACTCCTTAGTGGACGTCGGCAACAACAAGTTCATTGCCCAGTGCGCCTTCGAGTGCAAGGCCAGCTACCCGCACTACGGCGTGGACTACCTCGATAGTGCACCCACCGGCAGGTTCAGCAATGGCTACAACTTGGCGGACCATCTAGGTACACGACGTAGTACTCCTATTTGCATGCGCGAGTTCTGCTTCTGCAGCAGGAAAGGATTTTGTGTACATGTCTGACCAATAATTCGTTGCCGGTCAATTGAACTTGAGCAGCAAAACACCTTGGGTTTGACGAGAGCCCGCCGCCTTTCCTGTCGCTGACGAACCCGAGCAACTCGATGAGCACGGGCATCAACTTCGCGTCAGGAGGGTCGGGGCTCCTTCCTGAAACCGGCAACAGTCAACTGGTACGTATATCCACGAACACGCAATCAGCATGTACGGTGTAGTACCTACGTACGAACACCATGCATTATTTCACTGAGCAGGGTTGTTATATATATTAACTTGTTTCCTCCGCGCGCAGTGTGCGCAAGTTCTGTCCATCGCTGAGCAGGTCGCGAACTTCACGGCTCTCGCTCGACAGTGGGCAAGTGCTGATAACAGGTCAGCCGACATCTTGTCCAAATCTCTCTTCTTCATCAGCGCCGGCAGCAACGACCTGTTCGAGCACGCCGCCCATATAGGTCCCCCAGTCAACGACACGGAGCTATTGCAACTCCTTGTTGGCAACTACGCAGCGTATCTGAGGGTAAATATATACTCCACCCAGTTCCAGTCCGTCTTCATTTTACTATACTAGCTTGTCGTCAGACAGGTTCGATCTCTGAGAGAGTGAGATATATCGATCATGCTTGCTTGCTGCAGGACTTGTATGGCGTCGGGGCAAGGAAATTCGGCGTGGTGAGCACGACGCTGGTGGGTTGCTGCCCGTCGCAGAGAGCCGCAGCCCAAATGCACAACCAGACCCTCGACGAGCACAAGTGCTTCGCCGCACCCAACATCCTCTCCGCCCAGCTTTACCCCTTGTTCACCACCATGCTGGAGGACCTCAGCCGGGAGCTCCCCGGCATGAACTACTCCATCGCGGACTCGATCAGCATGGCCAAGTTTGTGTTCGAAAAGCCCTCCATGCCGCCATTCTACAGTAATCAACGCCAACCTCATCTCTCCCCCGAAGAAATTTATTGGTTCTTATAGAATCTTCCGAAATTTATATATATAATTCTCATGTCAATGCTATCTGTGTTTCATTTGTGATATATGACAGACTTCACGGTGCTGGACACTGCGTGCTGCGGCACTAGCGATGGGCTGTTTAGAGGCGACGGGTGCAACTTCACGGCTCTCATGTGCCCAGATCGCAGCAACCACCTCTTCTGGGACGATTACCATCCGACCGAGGCCGCGGGGCAGATAGCTGCGCAGATGATTTTTAGCGACTCTTCCGGTAATAACTTCGTCCACCCCATCAGCGTGCAGCAGCTGGTCGGCGGTGGAGCTAATGCGACCCTAGCCTAGAGAAAATATCAGATTTCTTATAATTTGTCACTTGTCACCGGAGTGAAAAACTATATTGAGATATATGCGCCATGATGATTCATGTATGTGCCATCAGCAATGACACAGGTTTTGAATTGATTTGAATTGTGTGGTTGTCAGATTGCGCGGATAGCCTGTTTAATTATTTGTTTACGTTATAAATCTTGTGAATTATAGGACTAACCGAACTTAGTAGAGGTGGTGATCCAATGTTCGAGGAGAATAAACATCCAAACAAGGCCATGCACTCGTGTATTCATAGCAATTTAAATGAATTAAAGTGGATTGGGATGGATTTAAACTAATTTATATCCAAATCTACTCCAACACAGATGGATTAAGGTGGATATAAGTGCATCCAAATAAAGCCTAAGGTGGATTTAAATACACCACAATCTGCGTGGTTTGAATTAAAATCCACCCACAAATCCATCTCGATCCCTCCCAAGGGAACGGTTGGGGTGACCAGTTGGTTAGGCTAGCTCAGTACCTCCCCTCTCCGGGGTGGTCAGAGTTTGAGTCCCACCAAGAGACTCACTCTTTGTGCCATTTATGCCACATTTGATTGGATGGGAAAAAACTTCCTCGTTTATCCCACGTCCAAAGCACAAGTTTTTGGCTGGTAGAGCTGCGGTGCCGCTGTGTAAGGATGGGACAGGGATTCGAGGCTTTTCTCGATCTGTGTGAAACGATCTCTTCTTAAGCAGGAGTATCTGGCGGCGTCTGGCCACCGCGGATCGAGCTTTTTTTATCCCTCCCAAACCACGTGAATCGGGATATTTGTGTACAACCAAATAAGTCTAAAAAAATGTTTCAAGAAATATATACTAATTGCTTGGGTAGTGAAACACTATTGGCTCAAAAAGACACTGCCCAAGATGAAACACAGGCCAAGTTGCTGCACTGAAAAGCCCAAGTGCACTAAAACATAATTCTTTGAATTCTCTGAAATACTGGTCCAAACCAATGGAAGGCAACAAAGCTACTAACATCATCCAACAGCCATACAAGCTAGTTACATACTACTCCGCCCCAAAATAATTGTCGTTTTTGGTTTTCGTGCCGCAAGTTTGACCCTATTTATATCTCTGAATAATTTTGTTAAAAAACTAGATTCAAAGATCTTTCCAATAATACTAACTATGATACCAATCGATAATATTTATTATTTATAAAAATTACCGGCATTTATTTCTTGGGAGGCGAAAGCGACAGTTATTTTGGGACGGAGGGAGTAAGCTGGAAGGGATTAAACAAGATTAATTCCAAGCGTGAATGGACCAAGGACTATAATGATTGGTTAGAGCTACAGGAAAACATGTCACAATTATTCGATGATTGGCCAGCGAAGCAAGAAAATAATATACTTGACAGTCCGAAAACTGAACCTTGCTACTTACCTGCTTACCTGTTGGTCATATGCTTTTTGCTAGTATCCTGCTATTGATGTCCACTGAGATATGAACAGGCTATTGCATACGACAAAGCGCAATCGACCCACAAATTTGTTGTAGGAAAATTAAACTTAAACCATTGAAGAAGGGTGCTGAATTAAAACTTTCAGTCAGCCGAAAAGGTTGAGACTGCGGTACTGAAATGAAACTGAAACGCTAAACAAAATGCAGCTGCTGTTGTTGATCTGAATAGAAATGGCATAGTAGCAGATTGCAAATCGAACTGCTCCCAAAACAGCAAAAGATTAAACAAAAAATCAGACAGGTAACTGACCAGAAAGAACAGAAAACTGTGCTGCTTGTCTTTGCTGTTACTGAAAATTGTTGTTTCAGAAAAAGCTTTTTTTAAAAGATCCAAGAACATATTGTTCTAGCATATATTAATAAGAAGATTATTAGCCCAGTTTATGAGGAAAAACCAGGTCCGAAAACTATACAACCTGTACTTACAAATTACATCGTGCAGTACTACATACAACTAATAACAATTGATGGAGTTGTCAAGTGCTATAAGACGAACCCTCGTCAAAGCACCAAGCTGCCATCAAGTTGAAAACTGGCTAGAAAAGATGAAATCTACAAAATTCTCCTTGTCAACTACAACCATAACCAAACACGGCTTCAAGTCATCGTTGCCGAGCTTGTTGACACCTCGACGCAGCAGTTCCAACTTCCGTAGCCCGCGTGGGGTTGCCATCACTAGTCGAGAGATGCTACCTGATTTCCACAACAACGCTTTGAGGAAGGTCCTGACACCAATGATATTGTTGTGTCACCATTCCATGAATAGGCAGGTGTCGGGGACCAAAATAAGGGCCCCCTAAGGAAAGCCCAACAAACGCAAAGCCCAGCCCAACGGACCTCCCGCGGCTCTAGCTGGGCCACGACGCCGGGGCACAAGAGCAAGCGCGCGGCCTCTGGCCCATCCGAGCCCACCCGCCAAGGGCTCGGGACGAGAGCCAATTCTCCGCCTCGCCCGAGCCCCCTAGCGCTGGGGCCTCGGGACGGGAATCCATTCTCCGCCTCGGCCAGAGCCCCGGCGGGGCCCTGGACGGCGTCACATCTTCCGCCTCGCTGAGCCCCCGGCGGCCGGGCCTCGGGCGGGCGCGCCGCACTTCCTGGTCAAACCGCCTCGACTTGACGTATATCCGCCGCCCGCCTTCCCACGGTGCTTGTCGAGTAACGCTATCCCCGACAAGGGATGGGAGCCGTCCCGTCCACGACTCTCGGGATTACGTTATCCTCCACGGTGGAGGCCATGCACATCACGTGGGGCACCGTGTTGTCAAACCCTTCGGCGACAGTCAAGTCACCGAGGCCCCGGGCGGCGGCCGCCAATCAAGGGTCGTCACCCAAAGATCATCCTGCATGCAGAGTCGGGCCAAGTAGGGCGCCGGTCAAAGCAACAATGCCTCCCGGGTTTTCTCGAGCCGGGATGGGCGGCGATTGCCCGATGACGGCTCTTCCACTGTGCCAACCACCCAGCGTCGGGCGACAGCGCCGAGGCCCTCCGAGCCTCGGGACCAGGGCGAGTCAAAGCTACAAAGACGCTCTCGGGGACGAATCGACTCCCCGGCCTCTCCATCAACTCCTACGGGGACATCCGCTCCTTCCATTGACGGGACGGGGGATGCGATTCCTCGCAGCCACGCCCATGCCCTGCCACGCCAGCAACAGTGCAAGGGCCCACGCCAGGGCCTCGGCGTAAGGATGGCGGCGGGCTCCGAGGCCTTGAACCAGGAGAAAAGAGCAGCTTCTCACATACGCCAACTCTATGTAACTCTCCTACCCCCCTTACGGCTATAAAAGGGGAGGCAGGGGCCCGTAGACAACGGGCTGACATAAACACACCCACAAGCTCGATATTGGCACTTCACTCAAGCACCACGAGACTTGGGACTAGGTCCCTCTCTCACACTGCTTGTACACCCTACCTACAAGCACTTCGGTGCAAGATAATACAAGTTCTCTCCACCCCATTTGGACGTAGGGCCTTCATTTGCCCGAACCAAGATAAACCCTTGTGTCCATCTTGCACACCATCCCGGAGCTGGAGCACGCACCACAAATTCACTCGTCGGGGTCGGGGCCACCCGGTTCTAGCACCGGCAAACGTTGGCGCGCCCGGGTAGGGAAGGTGCGTGTTTCGTCTATTTTCCCGCCAAACCTCGGATGGCCAGCAGACGTCGACACCTCGGGGCGGCTTCGGCCCCAACTTTCCTCCACTTCGGCCGCTGGAGCGGGGACCCCGATCCGGTTCGGTGAGCTCGAGTTCGTGTCGGCCCAGGGGTCGATGCGACATGGAGCTCCTCCGGCCGGAGTTCGGGAACCTCCCGACGGGCCCCGGCGGACCCATTACCGGCCCGGCGCGGAGGCGCCACGGCGCTTCGCTCCCGCCCGTGCACGACGGACGCACCATGACGCCCGGATCGGGAGGAGGACCTCGCGGCGCTGCGGGCTGGGAGACACCTCCTGTGGAGCGCTCGGCCGCCGTCGCCACCACGCCGCCCGTTTGGCATGGCCAACGCTTCTTTGCTTCTGTACGCAGCATTGGTCTCCCACCACCATGGGAGCCCGGAGGAGGCATCTACGCCCGTCGGCGGCGCTTCCGGAGCACCCCGACGCAGACGTCCCCGACGGATCCATCCACGCCCACGAGGAGTACGTCGGGGCGGGAGGAGCAGCGACGCAACCCGGCCGCGCGCTACATCCACCCGATCCGGCGCTACCTCGAGGACACGGAACCCGGCGGGTTCATCCCGAGCACGCCTTCGCCTTAGCCCGGTTACCCGACTCCGACTCCCGAGCGACATGTGCGACCCGGCGCGCGAGTGCTTCCACGTGGAGGTTCGTGATCTCGGCGCCGGCGGCGCGACAGGCGATGACGGGGATCAAGATCGTGACCCTAGGCACGCCGCTAGGCCCGCCCCGGCGATCGCGACCCGGTGGATCCGGGAGCCTCCCGACCACGCGGGGGAGCGGACCCCGCTGCGGCTACCCCGAGGGAGGAGGATCCGGCGGCCACGCCTCGGGGAGCCCGCGCCGACACACTGCGGAGCAGATCCGCGACCTCGGGGCCAAGCTCGACCACGACCGTCTCCGGCTGAAGCGGAAGATCGGCGGCTGGAGCAAGGCAACCGCGGCGGCTCAACACGAGCCTCGACACGGCGGCCAGCGCCACGTCCACGAGAGGATCGTCAGCGGCGAAGGGAGGAGCATCCTCCCGTCTTCCAGCGAGCGAGCGAGCGTTGCGGCGGCAGCCTTACTCCCTCCGAGCAATGCGGAGCCTTCACCTCGGAAGGGCGCCGCATCCGGGCGAGATGCGGGCTATCGAGACTCACGTGGCCCGGCGAGGCCGAGCTTCGGCCTCACGCCGCCGCTCGAGAAGGGCGAGGAACCACGGGCGTCCTCGGGGAGGAACGCGAGGCCTCTGTCCACCGAGATCCCTCGGCGAAGGCTCTCGCGAAATGCATCAAGACAACGCGGTAGCCTCAGCGGCGGCGGCGCCACGCGAACATCGTGAGGGGCGAGGCGCGGGGCGAGCGAGACCGCCGGCCCGCGCGGGGTGGCGGCGTGACATCGGCGAGCCGCGGCGACGACGCGGACCCCGGGGCCTCAGCGCCTTCCGGCCGGGTAATCCAGCGGCCTTCGGTTCCCGTTTGGTTCCGCCCGACCCGCCAACCTCACCAAATACTCGGGAGAAACGAACCCCGTGGTCTGGCTCAACGACTACCGCTGGCTTGCCCATTGGGCGGAAGCGGGCGGCGATAGGCTCATCATCCGCAACCTTCCTCTTCATCTGGGCGATGCCGCTCGGGCATGGCTGGAGCACCTTCCCCCGCCCGCACGATCTTTGGCCTGGCCGACCTAGTCAAAGTCTTTGTGGAAAATTTTCGGGGCACATACGTGCGCCACAGGAACTCTGGGACCTCCGCATTTGCCGCCCGAAGTCCGACGAGTCACTCCAGCGACTTCATCCGCCGCTTCTCCAAGAAGTGCACCGAGCTACACAACGTGGCGGCGCCGCCATTATCAGCGCGTTCCTAGACGGGACAACTTGCAAGGAGCTGGTCCACGAGCTGGGCCGGAAGATGCCCTCCACCGCCAACGAGCTATTCGAGGTGGCCACGAACTTCGCCTCCGGCGAGGAAGCGATGGGGGCCATCTTCCGTGGTGCCGGCAACAAAGGGAAGCGGAAGGATGAAGGAGCCGACGCATCGGCGGCCCGTGGCCGAAGAAGAACAAAAGGGGCAAGCGGAGGAGCAAGCAAGGCAAGAAGGAGGAAGGCTCAGGAGGATGACCTCGTCGCGGCGGCCGACCGCAAGGCACCCTGAGGCCCCCCCCCGGGGCGTTCGACGACATGCTCAAGAAGCCATGCCCCTTCCACAAGTTCCCGTCAAGCACACCATGGGGGAGTGTGACTTGGCCTGCCCGTTCTACCGAAACTTCCCCCGCCCGAGGACAAGAGGAAGAAGGAGAAGGAGGACGAAGGCGGGGGACGGGTTCCCGGAAGTCCACGATGTCTTCATGGTCATCGGAGGCCTCGGCGAACCTCTCCCAGCGCCCGAGATCAAGCGCGGCGCCGAGAGGTGTTCTCGATGCGCCCGCCCGCGCCGGTACCTACCGTGGTCGGCCGACGCCATCACCTATGGCATCGACGACCACCCGCTCTACGTGCTTAGAACCCCGGGAGATACCCGCTCGTGGTGGACCCCGTCGTCGGCAGCGTTCGGCTCACGAAGATGCTGATGGATGGCGGCGGCGCCCCTCAACATCCTCTACTCCGAAACCCTCGGCCTCTGCGGGGATGGAGCGTCCGCACCTCCGACCTTCCAACTCCCCCCTTCGGGGCATCGTGCCGAGCAAGCGTGCTTGGCCCCTCGGCGAATCGATCTCCCGTCGTCTTCGGAGCGCCATCGAACTACCGCAAGGAGGTCATCACCTTCAACGTGGTTGACTTCCGGGGAACCTACCATGGCATCCTCGGACGTCCCGCGTATGCGAAGTTCATGGCGGTCCCCAACTACACCTATCTCCTTCTCAAGATGCCGGGCCCCAACGGCGTCATCACCGTTGGCTCCTCCCTACGAGCACGCGTTCAAGCTGCGACGTGGAGGCCATCGAACACGCCGAGGCCATGGCCGTCTCCGAGGCTCTCGACTCCAAGCGCCATGCCGGCACCTTCGAGCCGTCCGACGGGGTGAGGGAGGTCCCGCTCGACCCCTCCACCTCGTCCGGCAAGACGGTGAAAATCTGCAACTCCCTCGACCCCAAATAGGAAGCAGTGCTCGTCGACTTTCTCCGCGTGAACATCGACATTTTTCGCGTGGAGTCCCTCGGACATGCCGGGCATTCCGAGGGATGTCGCCGAGCACTCCCTTGATATCCGGGCGGGTCGGACCGGTGAAGCGGCGTCTGCGCCCGATTCAACGAGGAGAAGCGCAGGGCCATCGGCGAGGAGGTGAACAAGCTTTTGGCGGTCGGATTCATCAAGGAGGTGTTCCACCCCGAGTGGTTATCTAATCCTGTAATGGTTAGGAAAACGAGTGGGAAATGGAGGATGTGTGTAGACTACACTAGTTTAAATAAAGTATGTCCGAAAGTCCCCTTTCCCTTACCACGCATTGATCAGATAGTCGACTCCACCTCGGGGTGTGAGCTCTTATCCTTCCTTGATGCTTATTCCGGCTACCACCAAATAAAGATGAAGGAGTCCGACCAGCTCGCGGCGTCCTTCATCACCCCCCTCGGCATGTCTTGCTACGTAACGATGCCCTTTGGGGCTCGAGGAACGCGGGGGCCCGCGTACCGGGCCCGGTGCATGCGGGCGTCTTCGGCGACCACATCGGCGAAACCGTAGAGGCCTACGTCGGCGACATCGTGGTCAAGACCAAAGGGGCCGGCGACCTCATCTCGACCTCGAGATCGCTTTTCGGTGTCTCAAGGCCAAGAACGTCAAGCTCAACCCCGAAGTGCGTCTTCGGGGTCCCCCCGAGCATGCTCCTTGGGTTCATCGTCTCAAGCGCGGCATCGAGCCCAACCCGGAGAAGGTGACCGCGGTGGCGGGTATGGGGCGATCAAGGACACGAAGGCGTCTTGGCGAGTCATGGGCTGCTGGCGGCTCTCGGCCGTTTCATCTCGCGGCTCGGAGAGAAGGGTCTGCCCCTGTATCGCCTCCCCGAGAAAGTCCGGCGCTTCTCACGGACCTCCGAGGCCCGGGGAGGCCCTCGACAAACTCAAGATCGCCCTCACCGGCGCCCCCGATCCTCGTCCCTGCTTTGCCGAAGGTGAACCCCTCCTCTTGTGCGTCGCTGCGACCACCCGGTGGTCGGCCAGCCATCGTCGTCGAAAAGGCGGGAGGAGGGCCACACCTTGCCGATCCGAGGGCTGTCTACTTCATCGGCGAGGTTTTGTCCGAGACCAAGGTCCGCTACCGCGCAGATCAAAAAGCTGCTCTGGCGGTGGTCACGACCCGGCGCAAGCTCCGGCACTACTTCGATGCCCACCCGTGACGGTGGTTTCCTCCCCTTCCCGTTAGGGGAGATCCTCAAAAATCGGGGAGGTCTCGGGGCGGGTCGCCAAGTGGTCCGTTGAGCTTATGGGAGAGACCCTCTCCTACGCGCCAAGAAAGGCCATCAAATCTCGGGTCTGGCCGACTTCCTCGCGGAGTGGACCGACACCCGGCTACCACCACCCCGGCTTCGGGCGGAATCTTTGGACCATGTACTTTGTCGGGTCCCTAATGAAGGCTGGGCCGGCGCCGGCCTCCTCTTCGTCTCCCCCCCCGGGGTGCACATGCGATGCGTAATCCGCCTTCACTTCCCGGCATCGAATAATATGGCGAGAATCACGAAGGCACGCTCAACGGGTTGAAGATCACCGTCGAACTTGGCGTCAAAAGCGCCTCGGCGTCAGGGGACTCGCGGCTCGTCATCGACCAAGTCATGAAGGACTCGGCTGCCACGACCCCAAGATGGGCCCAGCGTCTTTGCAAGGCGTGCAGCGCCCGGAGGAGAGCAGGTTCGGCGGCCTCGAGCTCAACCACGTCGTCAGGAGGCACAACGAAACCCACCGATGAGCTTCGCCAAGATCGCCGGCCGGGAGGGCCCCATTCCCCCCGCGTCTTCACCAAAGACCTCGCGGCTCCCTCTGTCGCCCTCGGCCCGGGCAAGGAGGGGCCTCGGAAAAAATGCCCCGACCCCCCTCGGGGGGGGGAGGCGCCCAGAGGCCCCCTCTGCATCCGAGGCTCCCTCGGCCTCCGAGACGTCCTCGGCATCGGATGCCGAGGTCATGGAGATCGACGGAAGGGACCGAGAGGCCGAGCCCAAGCCGGGACTGGAGAAAGCCATACCTCGACTGGATCATCCGGGGGTCCTCCCCGAGGACTTCAACCAAGCCGGGCGCATCGCGAGAAGAGCAAAGTCCTTCGCCATTATTGAGGACGAGCTCTACAAGCGAAGCCCCTCGGGGGTCCTACGCGATGCATCACGGTCGAGGAGGGCCTTGCCCTCGTCCCCGCAAGATCCACGTTGGTGCGTGCGGCCACCACCGCCGCCCCGCTCCCTCGTCGGTGGCGCTTTCCGACCGAGGGGTTCTACTGGCCAACCGCGGTCGCTGATGCCAATGAGGTGGTACGCACCTGCGAAGGGTGTCGATACTACGCTCGTCGAGGCCACTTTCTTGGCTCGGGCGCTTTAGACCATCCCATCACATGGCCTTTCGCCGTGTGGGGATTGAACCTGGTGGGACCCCTCAAGAAGGCGCCGGGGGGCTTCACTCACCTGCTCGTCGCCATCGACAAGTTCTCCAAGTGGATCGGCGCGCCCGTCACCAACATTCGGTCCGAGCAGGCGGTGCTCTTCTTCACCGACATCGTCCACCGTTTGAGTCGAACTCCATCATCACCGACCACGGCACCCGGTTCCGCGGGGGGTGAAGTTTGAAAACTGCGGCGAGCATCGAGATCGCATCGTCGGTCCTCGGTCGCGCACCCCCGACGAGCGGGCAGGTGGAGCAGGCCCAGCGGGATGATCTTTGCAAGGACTCAAGCCTCGGATCTTCAACAAGCTCAACAAGTTCGGCAAAAGGTGGCTGGAGGAGCTCCCCTCGGTCCTCTGGAGCCTCGGGGACGGCGACAAGCCGAGCCACGGGGTTTCACGCCTTTCTTCCTGGTGTGCGGTGCGAGCTATGCTGCCCACCGACTTGGAGTTCGGGTCCCCGAGGCTCAAGGCCTACGATGAAACTCTGGAAACCAAGTGGCTCGGGAGGATTCGCTTGGACATGCTCGAGGAAGCTAGGGGCGCAGCCCTTCTACACTCGGCAAGATACCAGCAGGTCCCTCCGGCGCTACCACGACCAACGGGTCGGGACCCGAGACCTCAAGGAAGGCGACTTGGTGCTCCGTCTCCGACAGGGACAACGAGAGGGCACCACAAGCTCACGCCGCCTTGGGAGGGGCCCTTCATCATCGCCGAAGTCCTCAAGCCGGGCACGTACAAGCTCGCCAACGAGGTGGCGAGGTCCTCAACAACGCTGGAACATCCAACGGCTATGTCGCTTTTACCCTTAGAATTTCCAAGCATTGTACATACACTTTGTACCCCTCGCTAAAGAAAAACTAAATCCTTGGGCGTTTTTTCCCAAGTCACAATAATTTGTCCTCGGTAGGACTCAGGGAGACTCGGTTTTGGCTCACCAAAACCGAGCCTCCCTCGGGGGCTAGAAAGGGGGGAACCCCCTCCCGGAGAGCACCCCTCAAAAAATCTTTTTAAACTTTCCTGGCTATTTTGCGTATACTCTACGTTCCCGAAAGGCTCGCATACTTAGGGAAAGGCGCGGCTGATGTCATCCCGAAGCTAAGGACGGTCGAGCCGCGAGGCTACCTACGCTCGAGCGCTACGGTGCCTCCGCTCGCTGCCCTTAGACAAAGGAAGATATTATCCCGAGGTTGAGGATGGCCGAGCCACGAGGCTACCTACGCTCGAGCGCTACGGTGCCTCCGCTTGCTGCCCTCAGATAAAGGACGCCCCCAAGTGCCACGAGGAGGTCGCTCGATTACAAAAGGGCAACGGGGCCGTGACAACCGCTCGCGCATTCCCTACCTTTGGCTAAAAAGCGACCCTCGGCTGCAAAAGCGTCCTCGCGAAAACTAAGTAACGAGCGCAAGCGGAAACGAGAGAACAACGGAAAAACTAGTGCAAAAAGCATAAAGCCTCGGCGGGCGATTCACACAAAAGTGTTTCATAAACACAAAATCAACATAAACTTTTATTTACATGGGCACTTGGGCCCGACTGCGAGGTCTCTTGGGGGCGTCAGGGCCACCAACGTCTTGGGTGGCGACATCCACGGCCTCGGGGCCTCGGGCCGCGGCATCCGTGGTCTCGGCGTCTCCGGCACCGGCATCCGCGACCTCGGCGGACCGCGACCTCGGCGACCGCGGCCTCGGCGTCACTAGCTTCCTCGGGGAGGAGTGGAGACGGCGGCGGGCGCAAAAGTAGCCACCCGGTGCGGCGGGGCCCGCTCTTCTCGGCCTCCTCGGCGAGTTGGGCCAGCACATCGGTCTCGTGCCCCATCTCCTCTTCGGCCCGCGGCGAGCCCCTCGGCGATCCGAGGGAGGTCGAGCCGGTAGTGGGACATGGTCAACGTGAGCATGTGTGACCACGCCCGACTCGGAGGGCCTCCGGCGCGCGCGCCTCCACCCGGCTGCGGCACCGTCGCCGGCCCGCGACACCAAGTTCTTTGCCGCCGGCTTTCCGGCCTCCACCCACGCGGCGCGAGCGGTACGTGGCCTCCCACGTCGGGGTCTCAAGCTCGCCCTGCGGCCCGAGTTGTAGGCGGCTTGCGGCCCAGCGGAGAGGCTCTCCTCCAGCTCTGCCACCCTGCCCTGCAGGTCTGCAAGAACCCGAGAGTTAGGCTCGGGCGGTGTAACACTTCTGGCACGAAGGCCGATCCACGGTTCTTACCTCGCGGTGGCCGCGGAGGGTCTCATTCTCGCCGATCCCCCTGCAAGGCCGCGTCCTTCAACTTGGGTACTCCTCGCCCGGGATGGCGCGCTCGGCCTCCGGGGCCTCCGGCTTCTCGGACGGGGACTTGATGGAGTCCGCCGGCCTTGAGCCTCGGCGACCATCGCCTCCTTCTCCCGTCGGGAGCCGGGTCAAAACTCTGGCGTGGCCCGCCGCGGCGTCCCTGGCGGGGTGGCGTCCTCGCGTGCCGTCGTGGCCTCGGCCTGCGGTGGGAGGCAGAAGGCGGGCTTCTCGAGCTCGGCGTCCTTCTCCGACACGGTCCGTCGTCGGTGGGCGACCAGGCCCCTTCCTGGCTGAAGGTGCTGGTCGTGAAGGCCGGCCGCGCCAGCGGAGAACCTCCGACTTCCCGCTCGACGTCTGCGCCAAATCCTGCAACACGCGCGCTCCCGGCCCCGGTCGGTCATTTGGGAAGATGCTCCCGGAGGGAAAGAGGGCTGAAAGGTCACTCACCCGAAGCAAGGGGGGGAGCTCTGGCACAACCACGACCGCGATGGTCCAGGCGGCCTTCGTAGCGGTCGGCCGACGCATCCGCCACACTCACCGGATCCTCCCTTCCTTGGCGTCGTCTGGCGCAAAGGCCCCTCGCCTCTCCAGGGCCCCCAGGGCGGCTGGCTCTCCGGACAAGGTAGGCTCCCCGGCGGGCTGCTCACCGGACGCTCCAGCCGAGGCCGTGGCACCCACGGTGGGCGCCTCGGTCACTGCGCCTCCTCGGCTCCTCCCTCCCGCCCGGGCGGCTCCACCTCGGTGGCCACGGCTTGGTGAGGGGCCGAGGCTGGCTCCGCCTCGGTCATAGCCGCGTCGGCGGTAGCAACCACAGGGCTCCTCCACCGCTACCTCGGGCGACACCGAGGAGTCTGCCGGGCCGACACGGCCGGGATCACCACGTCGTCCTCCTCGCCGGGGCGCCTCCGCCGTCCCGGCGGTGCAGTGCGGCCCTTCGACGGGGCGCCACGGCCCCTCGGTCTCCCCCGGACTCGCTGCGCCGCCTCCCTCCGCGCCGAGGACCGCTCCGTGGACGGCGGCTCCTCAGCAGCCTTCTCCCTCTCCTCGGTCCCGACCGTTGTCTCGGCTTGGCGGAACCCGGGCTCGCGCTCCCTGCCCCTCGCTTTAGCTGTTTCCTAAGGCGAGGGCGCCGCATCCACCGCGGCTGGCGCCCCGGGCGTGGATGGGCACAAGGTAAAAATCTGCGGGTGAAAAAGAGCGAGCAGCCGGGGACAACGACAAGGCGTGGACATGACTTACCGCGCAATTTAATCTTGGCGCCCGGAGCAGGGACCCTCCGTGGGCCGGGGGCCTCGGGTGCCCCCGCCGACCCGCGCCCCTCCCGGGAGGTGCCCCGCTACGGCCCTCCGGCCAGCTCTTAGCCGTCACGGGCGGGCTGCGGGGCAGGGCCTCGGCGGGGAGGGGCTCGGCCTCCTTTCCTCGCCGTCGCACTTCCTCCTCGGGGGGGGCGCCCCCAGGGGGGTGCTGCACGGCCCCCTCCGGCGGCAGGGACCCGCCCCGGCGGCCCTTCCGGGCGCTGCGCCAGGACGAGCTACCGCCCGCCCGGCGCTTCGGCGTCACCTCTAGGGCATCAACCCCGAGCAACGGTTCAGCTCGTCCTCGTCCCACTCCACCTCGTCGTCGCCCGTCGTCATCACTGTGTATTCAGTGGTGTCGGCAGGCGTCGGCTCGAGGAGGTTCTCTTGCTCTGGCGCCCGTCGCGGCCGAGGCAGTCCTCCTTCTCCTTACGCTGCGGGCGTTCCACGCCACGTTGCTCTCCTTTTTTCTTCTTATCGCCTCCGGCGGTCCCGCGGTTAGCCTTCTTCTCCGTGGCGATCGGGGCTTCGGCCTCCCCAGAGCTTCCCAGCGACTCCACACCAAGATAATCGGGATGCGTAAAGAAGAAGAAAGAAAGAGGAGAAGGAGGCGCCGCGCGAAACCTACAGGCCCGATGTAATCCTCGTCCGGCCGCGCCGGGATCTTGAGCAGCGTGCCGAGGGCTCCACCAACGCCGCCTGCCGTCGGTTGAGGACCTCGGCGTACCGAGGTCCTCGGCCGCCATCAGTGCCCACCCGGTCGTTCTTGGGCCGCATGTCATACCGCGTAAGCGCCGATGCATGGCGGCGGCCACCTTGCGCCGCTTTAATGGAAAGCGGCGATCACCGCCCGGCGTCAGACCCCGCCTTGGTCAAGCGCGCAAAGCGGTGAACACCCTCCAGCGGGGTCACCTTCTCGGGGATCGGCTCGCCGCCCGCGATGGCGGCTCGGGAGGTGAACACCTTCCGGTGTAGGCGGGCAGGTGCCCGTCGTCGTTGTGAAGGTAGAACCACTTACTTGTGCCCGGCCAGCGGTTCGAGGTGGCGAGCCTCGCCAGGGATGTAATCCCAGCGGTGCTTGGACCGCAGGTGCGGCGTCTGTTGCCGGCTCGGACGGCCAACCTCTTCCCCTTCTCCTTCTCCCTCTCCTTCTCCTTCCCCTTCTCCTTCTCCGCCCCTGGTGGAGATTTCAGAAAAAGGTGGCCTCGAAAAAAAGCCACGAGGTCCCGGTGGGCGTCGGCCTTAGAGGTAGCCCTCGCCTGGCGCCACGAACCCGCGGCATGGGAGATGCGGTTGGGGGCGAGATTGTGGAGCTCCAGGCCGTAGTGCTCGGGGCGCGCGGAGGGAGCCCCACGGCATCCCGAACCCACGCTCGTGGGCAGTGAAGCTCACGACGTGCCCGGGAGGGGGCGGGTCTTGGTGATCCGGCGGTGGAACGATCCCTCCGGCCACTTTCGATGTCGGTCGGACGCGGAGAAGACCCTTCTCCACCCGGCGTCACCGGCTCGGCCTCCGTCACGGGCACGACTCCCCCTCCACTTGCGCCGGCGACGCGACATCGGGCCTGGCGCCATCGAGAAGGCAAGGGGCCGGGCTAGGAAGAAGATGGCGTGGAAGGCTTCCTCTTCTCTCACCGGCGGGCTCGAGCTCTTTCTCTCTCGGCGACGGAGAAGGCAAGGGCAAAAAATAGCGGCGGGCGAGAAAAGAACCAGCGGCCACCGCCGCGGTATTTATACCGCGCGCTCCCCTTCTTTGCATTAAGTGCGTATCGGCCCCGATCGTCCACTCGATGCACACAGCGCCGCGGCCCGAGGCGCCCGGCGCCTGGCGACCACGGTTTCAGACTCGCCACACACACGTTGCGCGGCACGTCCCTCTGGGGATCCGGGCCCGGGCCGGGGCCCCACCGTAGCGTGTACACGCCGGAAAACGCGGCGCCGCACATCCACATCCCTCGTGGGACCCACGAACATGCGCCGACAAGCGCCCGCGGAGAAACGTGGGGCACCACACCGCCTTGGCGCTTCACATCCAGCGCTAGCCGCTGAAAAACGCGCCCCACGACCCGGGGCAATACGGAGGGTTCCTTCTCATGAGGGCCGAGGCGGCCAACCCATTCTGTCCGGAGGTTCGCGGGCTGGCCCATCTAAGGGGTTCGGCCGACCACCTCGGGGGGCACGAGTCGAGGGGCAGCTCGGACGGCCTCATACCCTGGCCCCGCCTTAGCGGGCCGTCCTGTGCGGCATCGAGGCGGCATGGCGACCCGAGTAGGGGGATCCTGGCGTGGGAGAGCAAGGCCCTCGGGACTTCGGCGGGACGGGACCCGAGCCCCGCCTCGAGGCATGCCGTGCGGCTCTTATGAATCGCGCCTCTCGGGCCCGGCCAACCCCTAGCGAGCGGGGCACGGGCGGTTCACTTGGATCCACCCGTTAACGGCTCACCGGGCCTAGTGGGTGTTCGACACTCGTCGGCGATAGCACGATGAAGTCCACCCTCCTCCTGGCGGAAGGGAAGGCGAGGTACATAAAAACTAACGACTAAGTACCAACCGGGTTCCCCTCGTCGTTACGAGGGGCACGGGGGGCTTCCCCCTTGTGAACCGGCTCGGAAAACGTCTAACATAACCAGAACCCCGGACGAGCCGGCCGGGCGCGGGGCACCGGCGGCCTGAACCGTTCGTCCAACAAAACACGCACAAGCCCTCGGGGCCAGTACTCACACTCCTCCGAGGCCTCGGGGGAACTACACCGGCCCGGTGCTTTCTCGCCCCCCACCGGCTACGGCCCAAAGAGGCGGCTCCCAAGATAACCTCAAACCGCACCGCCACGAGGCTAGCGCAAGCCCTCGAAGGAGTCCCCCCGACTCCACCGGGCCTCGGGGCTACACCCACCCAGGGCTTCGCGCACCACCTGGAGTGTGTCGCTAGCAACCCGAGGAAGCATGACCTCGGCCTACGAGCAGGTGCTCCCACTCCTCCGGAGGCTTGGGGGGCTGTCGGGGGACAAAATAAGGGCCCCTAAGGAAACCCAACAAACGCAAAGCCCAGCCCAACGGACCTCCCGCGGCTCTAGGCGGGCCACGACAGCCCAGGGCACAAGAGCAAGCGCGCGGCCTGCAGCCCATCCGAGCCCGCCCCGCCAAGGGCTCGGGCCGAGAGAAATTCTCGCCCCGCCCGAGAGCCCCGGCGTTGGGGGCTCGGGGCGAGAATCCATTCTCGCCTCGGCCGAGCCCCGGCGCCGGGGCCTCGGACGAGCGTCCGTCTTCCGCCTCGCCCGAGCCCCCTGGCGGCCGAGGCCTCGGACCCAGCGCGCCGCACTTCTGGTCAAACCGGGCCTCGACTTGGCGTATATCCGCCGCCCGCCTTCCCACGGTACTTGTCGGAATGCGCTATCCCTTGCGGGGGATGGGGGCCGTCCCATCACGACTCTCGGGATTACGTTATCCTCCACGGTGGAGGCCATGCACTGCCACTTGTGGGGCAATGTTGTCTAACCCTTCGGCGAGGTCAAGTCACCCCAGGCCAGGCGGCGCCCGCCAAGCCAAGGGTCGTCACCCGGCATCATCCCGTCTGAGAGTCGGGCCAAGTAGGGCGCCGCGGTCAAAGCAACAGTGCCTCCGGGTTTTTCAGCCGGGATGGGCGGCGATTGCCCCGATGGCGGCTCTTCCATGTGCCAACCACCCCGCGTCTGGCGGCGGCGCCGAGGCCCTCCGAGCCTCGGGACGAGGCGAGTCAAAGCTTCTGCACGCTATTGGGGGCAGATCACGACTCCCCGGCCTCTCCATCAACTCCTACGGGGGACATCCGCTCCTTCCGTCGACAAGGCGGGGGATGCGACTCCTCGCGACCACGCCCATGCCTGCGTCGCGCCCGGCAGCGGTGCAAGGGCCCACGCCCGAGGCCTCGGCGTAAGGATGGCGGTGGGCTCAGGGTCTTGAACCCGGGAGAAAAGAGCGACTTCTCACATACGGCAACTATATGTAACTCTCCTACCCCCCTTACGGCTATAAAAGGGGAGGGGGGGGCCCGTAGACAACAGGGCTCACATAGACGCACCCACAAGCTCGATATTGGCACTTCACTCAATCACCCACGAGACTTGGGGCTGGGTCCCTCTCTCACCTTGCTTGTACACCCTACCTACAAGCACTTGATTGCAAGATAATACAAGTTCTCTCCACCCCCTTTGGGCGTAGGGCCTTCATTTGCCCGAACCAGTATAAACCCTTGTGTCCATCTTGCACACCATCCGGGGCCAGGGAGCACGCACCTCAAATTCACTCGTTAGGGCAAGGGCCACCGGTTCTAGCACCGACATTAATTAAAATGATCTATCAACCCCTAGTCCTTAGAGTCACCTCAATCCCTGTTAATAGCTCTTTCATAATTTCGGGGACTACATCCTAGGAAAGGCGAAAATACTTGGATGCACATCTCAAGATCTGAAGTTCAATGGCTAAATTATGCATGCTTTCTAGAAGAACGAGTATCACATCTCAAATGCTAGAACATGTATTACCATAGGCATCTTTCAACACAATATATTTTCAGGCACTACTTTGGAAAACCAAAGATTTGCCAAGTGTTTCTTATTTTTGCCGAGTGTCAAAACACGGACACTTTCGGTAAAAAGCTATTTTTTGCCGAGTGTAAGGGGGTAGGACACTCGGCAAAATTCTAGCACTCAAAAAAATGTGCTTTGCCGAGGGGGCAGCCGCCGTGAACAGTTTGCCGAGTGCTTCCGTTAGCACTCGGCAAACTCTACACTTTGCCCGAGTGTCTCCCTATTGACACTCGGCAAAATAAATTTTTGAATTTGGCTTCCAATTTTTTTGTAGCCTTCCTACACTACCTTGACAAAAATGTTTCAATTTGGCACAATTCTTAGACATTTTGATATATTTCTTCAGTTTATTTCATTTCAATGAATTTTTTTTAAAATATACTAATTTGAACTATAAGCGCATCGAATAATGTAAATTCTTGAATGAAAAATAATATTAATGTAATAGAGTGTTATTTAAGGCCGTATCCGAGGCCGACCTGAAATTTCACAAATCTTTAAGCTCCAAACATGACCACCAACTTGCGGGCGAATCATTTTAAAATTCTATAAATTGCAAATGTAGTCCAAAATTCATGAAACTTGTCGACAAGTCATGATATCACATGTGGATGCGGTGATAAAAATTTGATAAGATTTCGAGCACGTCGTCATGTATAGTGCTTGAAATCCCGGAAGTTCTCAAATGTGATATCGGGTATCACATGTGATCGTAGGGTTTTCAAACACCGTGCGTCGTGAGTTGCTTGAAATCTTCTTAAATTTTTATCATCGCATCCACATGCGATATCATGTCTCATCGACAAGTTTCATAAATTTTGGACATCGTTTGCATTTTATATAATTTTAAAACTATTTGTCCGCAAATTCCTAGTCATGTTGGAAGTGTAAGATGTGCAAAATTTCGGGTGACTTCACGGATACGACCTTAAATAACACTCTGTAACATGAATATCATTTTTTCATTCATGAAATATCATTATTCAATGCACTTGTAGTTCAAATATGTAATTTTTAAAAAATTCAAAGAAAAGAAATAAACTAAAGAAATATAGCGAAAAGTATGAGAATTGTGCCAAATTGTAACTTGTTGGCCAAAGAAGTGTAGGAAGGCTATAGAAAAAAAATTAGAAGCAAATTCAAAAAAAAATTATTTTGCCGAGTGTCAACAGGAGACACTCGGTAAAGTGACTAATTTGCTGAGTGTTTTAAGATGGACACTCGGCAAAGCTAGTTTTTTATTTTTTAAAGTTTTTTTAAAACAGTTTGTAGAGAAAAAAAAAAAATGGCTTTGCCGAGTGTCAGATCAGGACACTCGGCAAAGCGGGGGGGGGAGGCTCCCCGGCCACGCCGTGCCCATACACGCACGCCCGCAAACATGTCCCGGTCGCGGCCGCAGCAAGGCGGCGCCCGCCCCGGCCCCGCCCCGGGCAAGGTGGCGCCCCGGCCCCGGCCCCGCTCTGTCGCCGCGCCGGCTCGGCCAGGCCTCGCCCGGGCGCTGCGCCGGCCTGGCCCGGCCGCGCCCCGGCTCCGCCCCGCCTCGCCCCATCCGAGGTGGCGGAGATGGAGGCACGCCTGCAGCAGCTCAACAACGGCATCCCCACCCGCGCCGTGTTCCAGACCCTCGCCGATAAGTTCTCCGCCTCGCCCGAGCGCGCCGGCAAGGTGGCCATCCAGCCCAAGCAGGTCCGTCCGTCCCTCGCTATCTCCTCCTGCTGCCTCGTGCTTCCCGACCTGGCGCGCCGAGCCGCTGGCTGCGCCTGCCCTACATCTGCCATCGCCCCTCGCTCCCCTCGGATCAGGAGGAGCTCGCCACCGTGCCCCCTTCGCTCGGCGCCGGTGAGATACGTCTCTGACTGCTCCCCACCTTAGGCCGTGGCTTAGGGTCGAGATCTCCTGTGATGTGCAAAATGGATATCCTAGCTTTGGTCTTCCTTCAGGATGTGGATTGAATTTTGTTAATACATTTGTCTATGAAGTTTGGTTAAAGTTAGGAAAACTACCGTGTACTCAATCCACCGTTCCATCACCAAGGCACGCATTTCTGTTTTGTGCTCAGATCTTTTATTACTTTCTTTTGGTCAGTGATTTTTGTTCTAGACCGAATAGACCTGTACAATGGTTAATGGTAAGAATTGTTGCTTGTCTCTGCTCTTTAACCTGTATAATTTGTGAGACAAAAAGTAAAGGCTGCTGCTAGTTATTTGTGAAATCAACATATGTTAGTCCTAGCAACTCATTTGTATGTACAGGGAGGAAACTGTGAGCCTAAACGCAGTTAGTTTTTTGTGAGAGACTGCAGCAATCACTGAATTTTAACATAAGGACTACTCTGATAGGCTTTCGTGTTTTATAGTACTGTGCTTCTTTCTAATTCCAGCCTTCTACTTTGTACAACAAAGTAAATGAAGACCTGAGTTGCAAAACTTATTTTTATTGTGCAGCTATCAACTTTGAGCCACTGTGCTAGTTCTATTTAAACTATCCATGCATTGAGTATTTTGTGCTGTTTAATACTACACTGGCTTCATCAGTTCACATGAAGCAATGATGCTTCTTGTAAAATAATCTTCAGATAAAATATTTGTCTTCAGATTATAAGTCTACATCTGCCTACCATCTTTTGACTGCTATTAAACTACTACATGTAGTGGCTGTGATTGTTATTCCTGTTCTCAACATCTTGGATATCCTGCACCATGTAGGAATCACTGAGTTGTGCCTTATTATGATCATGCAGCTGTTGCATAGCGCCATCCAAAGTGTCCCAGGCCCCAGCTCTGTAACATGACGGTGAGATCCCTGGTTGTGCTATTTTTTGGTCTGATGCAACTACTACGTGTTATTTGCATCAATTGGATAGGAAAATGTCCAAAATGAGATGAGCTGTGGGTTGCTGTGGTGCTGCAGGACTGCGAGGTATCCCTGTCATCCAAGGTGCCGCACTGCTAGGTACCCTTGCCATCTCCACCCACCTTTCTGCATATGAAGGTCTTAATTTGTTTTGGGAGAGAATTAAATCTCAACATATGTTCTAATGACTGGTTTTGTGGTCTTCTAAGTAAATAATATATGCGTTGTATTTGCAGCCTATAGAAACTTGGATTGTTCCAACTCAAAGTTCTTGCCACTGTTTCTTGTTGTATAGTTCTCTATGTATGCACTATTAGCATTGAAAGTTATATCCCCAAGTATACAAGCCTGCTTGGCTCCTTCTGACATTTTCAGCATTCAAATATTTTGACAGGTTATCATGGCTGAAGGCAAACTCTTCACATTGGTTATTGGATATGCGAAGATGTCAGCGAAGGACAAGAAGCACAGGCGCCGCCATCTCCAACAAGAATATGTAAGAACAACAGTCCTTTGTTGTAGTGCTCTCTATCGGCAGTCTTTTAATTCAACAACGTTAAAGCAATCAGCTATATTGTTTTACAGCAGCATATTAACAAGATTTTTCACGAATTATTATTTTTATCTTGTTTTGACTCTAGGATTAGGATATGGAGATGAATGGATGTGTAGCAGCTACAATGATATATATTAGGTGTGATGGTCATACCTTTCAAATTCTAACTGTAACTTTTAGTAGTCATATTCAGTAACTGTGAATATAGGTGCAGTTGCATTTCTATGCTTGGTAGTTCTGCATTACTAAGCTATAGAATACATGTATTTTGTTTTTGATTTTGACAAGAAATCTATCAGAATTTGTAATACTATGCCTGGTAATTTGTGGTGCTTGAATATGATATATATCTGTCAATTGTGTTGCAAACGGAATAAACAAAAAAAAAAAATTAGATTTTGGTCACTTTGCCCAGTGTCACCCCTTGACACTCAGCAAAGTGACCACACGTGGCACCCTGGAACATACTTTGCCGAGTGTCTAGCCCTGACACTCGGCAAACTGTCCCACTTTGCCGAGTGTCGGCCACCTAACACTCGGCAAAATAATTGTTAGTGTTTCGTCTGTTACCGTTTCTTTTGCCGTGTGCCTTATATGACACTCGGCAAACAGTTTGCCGAGTGTCTGCGTTTTGACACTCGGCAAAGCGCTTTGCCGGGGAAAAAGATTTGCCGAGTGTCATGTGCCGAGTGTAACACTCGGCAAACCGTTTTCCGAGTGTTTAGGGCATTTTGCGGAGTGTTTGAGACACTCGGCAAATTGCTGTTTTCCAGTAGTGAGGAGTATGACGATTAAAACATCAACAAATAACTCTTCACTCCTAGAAATGAGAAAACACACGGAAATGAGAAAACACACAGATCAAGTAACAGAACTTCCCAGCTTATATAAACCAAACAGCTTCTACATCCAGAATGCAAAAGGGCCAAAGTGACTTATATGCCTAGACACTATGAATGAGCGTGTTGAACGCTGATTTGTGGTTTGAAGCTCTCCCTTGTCATTATACTTGAGACCAAATATGGTCATGTGCCGAAAAGCGGGAGCTTTCGCCCTTGCTTGGACGCCACGCACTCGACGAGGCAGAATCTACCTGAGCCCATAGAAGTGAGAGAGGCTCTCATGTACCCCTCGGGATCTTTGCGGAACATCTTCTCCTTGGTGGTCTGGCAATCCAAATATATGTTTGGATCTATATATGCAAAGTGTTTTCTGAGAGGCCACGTGCTGAGGAAGTCAACGGAGACAGCTTGGCATGAGCACACGTAGCCATCCTGACGAAGGCCAATCCACGCGTTGAGCTCGGCGTCGAAGTGACCTTGTTCGAAGAATGGCAATGCACATTCCCCATGCCACCTCCATGTAGCCTCCTTGGTGTTGAAGGAGTAGGTACCCAGTGGAGCACTAGGAGTGTCCCTATTGGCCGTGGTCATGAAGATGGTGTGGCCGTCCGGGTGACGACGCGCTGGCGGGTGGTGAACGTGGACGGCGGCGGCGGCGGCGGCGGCAGAGTGTTCCAGGACCAGCCGCCCTTGGTAGGAGTAGGGACGACGGTGGTGCATGGCGGTGTTGGGGGCGGCGGGTGCCCACGGCGACATTGCCTCAAACGAGTGCTGCCCGTGCTCGTCAAAGAAGCGGTACGTTAGCAGGTAGAGCACCTCGCCGACGTGAACGGAGATGCCCAGACCACAGACCATCTGGGCAGGGGCGTGAGCGCCGACGGCCAGCGCGGCCGTGTCGGCGTCGTAGACGACGCTGCAGTGCCCGTTCATAAAGACGAAGATCTTGGTACCCATGGCCGAGAACACCGCCATGTCGGTATCGTCACGGTCGTCATCGGGTGACGACTCCAACCGCAGGGCCGGAGGCTCTGGGAGGTGCCGAGCAACCACACCCTGGTGGTCGGAGCAGGAAACCAAGCTATCGGCGCCATGAAAACTCATGAAGCGCCTGCACGTTTGTCGAGGGCTCCGCTAAAGATTTCTTCATCATACGCCTTCATGGCTGACGTGGATGGAGACACCATCCTGTAGACCTCAGTACACTATGTTGGGTCTAAACATCCATGGATAACTATTCAGACCTTTTAAGATTTGTTATATTAAACATTTCTCTACTTTAATACTAAGACGTGTTGCGTGATTGGAAAAAGACACCATTACTAAAAAGATTAACTGAGGCGGGTAAAATCGATTTACCGAGGCGTTTTTCGCAACCGCCTCGGAATAAAGGTCACGATAAATAAAACCTTAACCGGGGCGGTTGGAATGCCCGCCCGGTAAATCAAATAAAAAACAAAAAAAGAAAATATGTGGATAAGCCTGTCGAGCCCATCCGCATGCCGCCGCCGCCGCTGGAGAACCTCCTCCACTGTAGAGCTTGCTGGATTCGCTGAATAAAGGCTAGATCTGTGAGATCTTGGCTGGATCAGGAGCAGGAGGAGATGAAGAAGGCCACCGGAGAGGAAAAAGGCCGAGACGCCCGCGCCCGTCGTTGCCATGGAGCCGCCACCACGGCCACCGAGACACCACACCAGTGGCCGTGCCTGCCGCCATGCTAGCCGCCGCCCCCGCCGCCGCCCATGGAGGCTGCGCCCGTGCAACTCCGGTGGCCGCACCCCCCCCACCTGTGCTGGTCGCGCCCAGCGCCGCCGTGGTGGTCGCGCCTTGCCACTGTGGGGCCGTGTTGAGGGAGAGGAAGAGGTAAAGGGAGTGAAAGGGAGGGGGTTCAGCTGTTGTGTTGAGGGGAAGGGAGAGGAAAAGAGATGTATGGCTGAGGGAGGGAATAAGATGCGAGAGAGTTGGGGTTTTCTTTTATATATACAATAAACTATTATCGGGCCTTGTCTGGGTCTGCTGAGCCTCGAGAGTATTAACTGAGGCAAGATACTTATAAGGCCTCAGTTAATAGAGGTATTTTTGGAGGTGAGCTTTTTTACGATAACTGCCTTCGTTAATAGATTTACGAGGTGGTTTCTCGTAACCGCCTCAGTTAAATACAAAACGATCAAGAAATTAACTGAGACAATTTACTTTCCCAACCACCTCGGAAGACATTTTAAAAAGGTCACAGTAAATATTTTTTTTAGCAATGAGATGCCCATCTTTAAAAATGGATCCTATTTTAAAGGATAGTCTCTTTATTTAGACCTATATTTAAAAATGAGTTAAATGCACAGAGGCCCCTGAACTTGTAAGGGGGTGTCATATAGGCTCCTGGACTTTGAAAGTGCATTTCTGGACCCCTAAACTTATTAAGTGGTACATCACAGGCCTCTGAACTTTGAAAATGCATGTCTAGCCCCTGAACTTGTAAGAGTGTCATATATGATGAGGACATCCTCCACTATTACCCGCTGGCAAACGCAACAAAAAAATGGGCCAAGTGGCCCAGTTGTAGTCGGGCGGCGACCGTGTGAGCCTCTAAATAATCACACCTTGCTTAGCTTGGGAGGAGGAAGCCACCTTAAAAGGGAGAGCCACCCTTCCCCCATCGGACTAGTCTTTTGGGGCGATTGGGCCTTTTTCCCGGGGTGCGCCCGGTGCGGTGCTAAGATTGCCGAGGCGCAACAAAGAGGCCCTAGTGGCGTTGTAGCCGGATCGGTGCGTCGTAATTTCGGTACTGTCGGTGCTAAGATTGCGGGATTCAGGGAATCCGGATCGGTGTGTCGGGCTTTTCATCCAACCCCACCGGGCGGATGTATCATTTGGTATCAAAACGGGCCCTTGTTTAAGAGGGTGGGAATGATGAGGACATCCTCCACTATTACCCGCAGGCAAAGACGCAACAAAAAAATAGGCCAAGTGGCCCGCTTGTAGTCGGGCGGCGGCCGTGTGAGCCTCTAAATAATCCCACCTTGCTTAGCTTGGGAGGAGGAAGCCACCTTAAAAGGAGAGCCACCCTTCCCCATCGGACTAGTCTTTTGGGGCGATTGGGCCTTTTCCGGAAGGGGTGCGCCGAAGTGCGGTGCTAAGATTGCCGAAGCGCAACAAGAGGCCCTAGTGGCGTTGTAGCCGGATCGGTGCGTCGTAATTTCGGCTGTCGGTGCTAAGATTGCAGGATTCAGGGAATCCAGATCGGTGTGTCGGGTTTTTCATCCAACCCCACCTGGGCCGGATGTATCAATATAGGCCCTATAAACAGTACCTTTTGATATTTTTTCAAATAAAAAATTTAGAAATCCAAATTAAGAAGCAAGAAAAAGGGTACCTAGAGAACTCTAAAAATCTTGATATTTTATATGTTGGTAGGGTGAATAAAAAGGATAATAATAGCATAAAATATGCTCAATTTTTTTAAGTGAAATTTGAATTATTACATTTTAAAATATTGAACTTATATATTCTATGTTTTTAAAAAGGTATTCAAATGGCAATTAAAAACCTCAAAATACCAATAGAATATATAAGTTTGAGGTTTTTTTTATTTAGCATGTTCAAACTTTTATATTCTATTGATATTTGGAGGTTTTTTATTGCCATTTGAATACCTAAAAATTCATAGAATATATAAGTTTGATATTTTTGAAATACAATAATTCAAATCCCACTTAAAAGATTTAGCATATTCTATGCCATTATTATTCTTGTTATTCACTCTACCAACCTACAAAATATCAAGATTCTTCGAGCTCTCTAGTTATCCTTTTCTTGCTTCTTAATTTGGATTTCTAATTTTTTTTTTGAAAATATCAAAAGTTACTGTTTATAAGGGCCTATATGACACACGCTTACAAGTTTAGGGGGCTAGACATGCATTTTCAAAGTTCAGGAGCTTGTGGTGTACCACTTAACAAGTTTAAGGGTCTAAAAATACACTTTCAAAGTTCGAGGGGCACTGTATGACACCCCTTAGAAGTTCGGGGGCCTCTGGTGCATTTAACTCTTTAAAAATTAATTTATAGATGAGGTTAACGAGTAAAATACAACAACACCTATCCGATGCATGGGGCTGGCCCCTGCCAAGCCGAGGACAGCACGTGTAACGACCCCCCCCTAAAAAAAAGGTCGTGCCTCCGCCGGGACGTCCGGAACGGATGGCGTCCGGATGGTTGCAATCCTGCTGCCTCCCCCCCCTCCTCTCCCGCCGCGGACGTCTGCGTCGGGGACGCCCGTGATCCATTCCGCTCTCCGCACGTACCAGCATCCCCCGCAACTTTCCTCCACCAGACCATGCTCAAGGACACCCCCAAGGAAAAAAGCCTCCCGCTCTTCCTCCACTCCCCCGCACAAGTGCTCGCCCTTCCTCCGCCTCCTCCCGCCCTCCCGCCCCGCTCCCTACGTGCACGGATCCGCCCGCCCCCAACATCGCCGCCTCCTAGCACCTCCGTCCGCCGTGAACTCGCCCCCATAAGCCCGCCAATCAGCTGCAACAACAGGGGGGGGGCTATTTGCAACATTGAAAAAGAACAACTAATGCAACAAAACAAAGATATGACCTGAAACATAAAAGAATATTTGTTGCAACATTCAAAAATATCCACTTTGCAACATCGGAAAAATCTGCCGCAAGCCTGCAACAAACAAAAACAATTGTTGCAACATCTCACCACTAATACTATAACATCAAAAAACGCATGTTGCAACAACCACAACAACATCTACACACATCGGAAAATTCTGCTGCAATAAACAAAAAATGGTTGTTGCAACATCTCACCACTAATACTACAACATCGAAAACGCCTGTTACAACAACCACAAAAAAGTAACATTGCGACATTTCAAAATCATCTGTTGCAACATTGAAAAGAACCGTTGCAACATGGCGAGAGCTGAACCCTTGAAAAACCTCGTTGGAACACTAGCCATCACCACATCCCATAGATTCAGAGGGGGAGGAGAAAGAGAAGCACAACTCGTCGGAACCCTAGCCATCACCACATCCCATAGATCCAGAAGGGGGAGAAGAAAGAGAAGCACGAGGAAGGGGAGGGCCAGATCCAAAAAAGGAGGAGAAGGAAGGAGGGAGAGGCCCGAATGATCCCCGCCACCTACCTCATCGGAGCTGCGCCATCGTCCTCCTTCTGGATCCATGGAGGTAAGAGAGAGGGAGAGGGAGAGGGAGAGAGAGCAGGGAGGGAGGAGGCGCGAACTCCTTCTGGATCCATGGAGGTAAGAGAGAGGGAGGGGGAGAGGGGGAGAGAGAGCAGGGAGGGAGGAGCGTGCGAACTCCTCGCCGGAAGCGGCCACCGTCGCCCCCACTCCGGTGAGGTAGCTCGCTGAGGTGTGGGGGAGATGAAGGGAGAGAGGACGGAGCGCCGGCCTGCGTGCGCCGGTGGAGAATGGGGGAGGATCACGGGCCGTGCGTGGGGGGGGGGGTTCACGGGCGCGATGCGGGCGGGCGGAGTTGGACGCTGTGGTGGGCTGGCGTGCGGCACCTGTCCGGCTGTGATTGGGTGCCAGACGTTTTACCCCAATCATTACCGAAAAAAAAACCCTCGCTACATGATAAAACTTTTGTTAATACCGCCTTGTTTAATCTAGTGATGCATGAATCTTAACCTGAAATCAACCCGGAACCCCGACAAAACATGGCTGGACCCTGAACAGAACTACAGAAGCACACGGCATACCGACCCTGAACAGGAGGAGGATATATAACTCACAGGGGACAGGAGTCCGTCCACCTAAAAATCGGAACACAAGAAGAGTGCCATGTTGGATTATTGGTTTCTTGCTTGTGGTCAAAGGCAAACCGATGGCGAAGCCCAGCCCAGCCCAGCCCAGTAGACGAAGCAGTAGCAACTAGCAAGCCCTCTCTCCCTCTCAAACAAAAAAAAGCAAGCCCTCTCTCCGCGTCAATGCCATGTGGACCCTACCACCTCATCCGGCCCCGCAGCTCAGTGAGAACAGTAGACATCCAAGCGAAGCGCCTCCCCGCCGCGACATCGACCACCTCGCCGGCCGGCGCCCTGAGCCCGCCGTCGCACGCGTCGCGCCCCACGGGGTGCCCGTGCCTCCCGCGCGCGCTCCCCAAATCGACTCGTCGCCGACGCCACGGCCTCCAGGTCAGCAGCACCCGATCGACCTCCTTCCTTCCCTCTCCAGCTCCCTCTCCCCCCGTGCGCCCTTCCTTTCGACGCGCGCGTTGCTTGCTCCCGGTCGGTCAGGGAACTTGGCGTTACGCTTGCTTGTGAATCAAATCAATCGGATTGCATTGCTCGTGTGTTGTTAAACCTGTTGATTTTATTGACTGACTCCGTGCTAGCCACTGTTTGCGTGCAAAGGAATAATACCAAATTTCCTTCTTGTGTGTGGTCTCTTATCTCGGATTCACCTCAGGATTACTTCATGTCCTACCACCAACTTATTAGTAGCTTCTATTCTAGTTCCTCAAAACTGACGATAAATAATTACAGCAGACCAATGGGCTCCCAAAAGTTGCACTTTCTTTTGCATGTTTCAAGTTTGTCTCACAGACACACAGAATATGATTATTAGTACAGTCCTGTACCTGATACTCTGATGCTAGTAACTGTCTAACTGAAAACAGATGAAGTTAATGACACTTGCAGTTAGTTGTAGTTACATTGGACTTACGGCACAAGGAATCAGCTTACTGCTAACTAACGGCTTGCTAATTGCTCTGGACTCAGTAGTAACTGTCTGCATCTTGACGCTGCTACTAATTGTTTTCATCTAATGTTACTACTAATTCTTTGCAACTTTACGCTGATTAGTGCTGCTAAAGGATGCTGTAAGCCTTTACCCAGTCTGGTGATTCAAAGTTCAAGCATGCACATGGTCAGCCATTTCATTCTTTTACTTGATCCTTAGGTTCAAATTTGTAATTCGAGATTTTTAAGTACATTTGTAATGGCCCACTGTTAAACAAACACAGTGTGATGATGAAGGCTTCCTGCAAATAAAATATGATTCTATTGGTTGCAGCTTGCAGGCATCCTCTTTCTCCCTGTTGAGTCCTTCAGTTAGACGTTCTGAGGCCTCCCCTAGTAGAAATGTACCAGGAGAGTAAGTAGCCCTCTCATGAATGGTGAAAAGGGTGTCTTTTGGAATTCGGAATCAGAATGCTGGGGTCACTGCACTTGCAAGTCCTCTGAGGAGAGAATTTGGAAACAGGCAAGCATGCAACGCTTGATTGGTGTGTGATTTGTTCCCCAATTTTGCCATAGAATCTCATTGTTTATCTCACCTTAAGATAGATTTCAAACTGAAAATAACAAATACACAAAGACTCATCTTGTCTATCTAATGAAATTTCTCCACATCAACTACCTTGCAAGTTAACACTATCTACTGTGTTTCTTGAGAATAATAATGTACAATGTTCTCCAGATCTATGACAATGTCCTTTTGTGTTGATGACAATGACCTCGAAAATGGTAAGGCCTGAAAGGAAAAAGAAAGCTCCGCACAGTTCGTCAAGCTACCGACGATTCTTAATCGGGCTCTCCTATCTGGTTTGGCTTACTGCATATCATGGTGCAGTGCAGCATGATTTTAGTTAATAAATTTGTTCTATCTGGCTATGGGTTCAATGCTCCAATATTCTTGATGCTATACCAGGTATACTACCAGTGCTTTGTGATGACTATATATACTTTCCATTCTCATGCAACACAGCTGTATTCCTTCGTTACTCATATTTTCCATGGTCTGTTACTGCAGCACATTGTATCAGTGACCACAGTTGCCACACTATCCCTGTCCAGTGCTGTTTCAACTGAACTATTGACATGGAATCTAATCAAAGTTTGGTTCCTGTTAATATCATTTTTGACGGTATGCTGATCATAAGCATGTTTAGGTATGTGGCAAATCTTCAGCATCAGTTTAGCCTTAGTATTTGTTGTGCACTTTTTAGGCCCATACACCGAAATTTGTTAATGGATTATGAAATTGTCTGTTGGCTTTAAGCTATCATTTTGTTTTTCTATGCGCTTAAATTTATCCTCTTCGGGATAATGGATATGGATGCATTGGGTGTTTTCTCACCTTCAATTCTCCGAAATATGGATCGCACATATTCTGGGTTTAAATGATTAGGTTGCAATTGTCTCTTGACTGACACTTGGTTGATTTTAAATTCTGAAAATGTGTTGCCTGTCTCAAGAATCTGCTCTGTTCATGGTCATTTGTCATGCCTTGCACGTAATGAACCTGCACATTTCTTTTTAGTTCTGCTGAACATTGTCTGTTTTGTTTTCCATATAGGCTGTGAACGATTCTCACTCAACTTTGTGGCAAGGAAGTTTCAGACTGAAATTTGAAACTTATTTGCTTCACTTCTTAACATTTTCATTACCTTTCAGTTTTAAGTACATTGATGTTGCAGTGTTAACTATATTGAAGAATGCCATCAATGTACTCACTGCTTCTGGGGAAACTTGTTTTTTTCCAAGAAGCAGCATGGCACTCAAGTCTGGATTGCTCTTATGTTGATGGTATGCCATATTCAGATGCTAGATAAGCTCTAGGAGCTGATTTCCTTCACAAGTGTTTTTCGATCAAATGCTACTAGCTGATTTCTTGATTCACCTGCTTTGTACCAAATATATAATCATACGTATCTATGAAACTTTGAGTTAAATTAAATTATGTGTTGACCCTTCAACGCCTGAGTCATTTATGTGTTTGTGCAGATGATCTGTCTTTCCTTGCTAGTCAAGGACTGGGGCCTGGAATCAGCTTTGCTTCGATGTGGTTCAATTTCTGCACCAGACAAGCACAGCAACATATAGTTACTGAATGCATTAGAATTTTGAATGTACATGTCATCAACCTAGTTGCTGGGCACGATTTGTACTCTCTGTAGAAGGCAAAGAGCTAGTCAGGTGATGCAAATTGCCTGGGGCTCCAGTGAACTATATATAATCATTGTATCCATCTCTTCCCATGCATGGATCAACTGTATGGCCGTCATGGAACATTACTTGTACAGATGATATGCCACAGAGATCAATATTCATCTATATATATAAGCACGAACTCAGTAGCATGCAGTTTCAGACAATTAACTTGTAGCACAGATTACACCAGGACTCTGTAGAATCACTAAGGGAACACATTAGTTCATGATCGACGATAGGTCCTAGCTAGGACCGACGACTACACTACCCCATGCTAGTTTCCAGATTGAGCAGGTGTAGCTGACTCGTGTTGAACATGACACGCTGGAAGTGCACAGCAAACTTTCTGAAGTCGTCCTCGATTATGAACACCATCAAATGCTCGTATCTCCTGATTACCGTCAGGATTCCACGAGCTGTAGGATGGAAGGCTGCTCCTCGCTGGCCCCTGCGGCGGAGGCGGCGCTCTGTGTGACGCCGGGTGTAGTGCAGTAGAGTGTTCATGCACCGGGTGATGTGCCAGTCCTCGTAGGGTCACTGTAGGCTCGTGGATCGCTGCGGCGGACCTCTTCTAGTCTACTGCGCATGCTCATAAGAGTACTCAGAGCCAACCTTGGTTCCATGAGGGATATGTTATACCTGATGAGGTATTCGTCGCCAACACCACCTTCTTCTATTAATTCCAGCCAATCCTCAATATGCGGTGGAATCCTCTCGCGCAGCGTGCGTGAGCACCTGCCTCACCGACAGTGCGAAGGCCCGGTGGTCTAGGTCTCTAGGACGCCACCTTCTGGGGAGTACCGGCTCAGGTGTAGCTAGGTTGCCCGCTATCCTCACGTCCAACGTCGCTAGGTACACGGTGAAGTTCTCCGCCGTGAAATTGCCGCGGAAGGTGAACCCGGCACGGCGCAGCCGCCATAGGACGTCGTAGCAGCGACGTAGTAGCAGCAGCAGGTTAATTAGGACGCGCTCTCGACGTCGTGGCTCCATTGGGGTTGCCCGGGATGAAGATCCGGTCCTCCACCAAAAGCGTGATCTGGGCGTACTGCAGCGCGGTAAGACGTACGGGACTCTGCGTGTAGCGGACAGCTGAAAACGCTGTGCATCCACCAGGCCTCATTCTGAAGCTGCAACCAGAGACAGACAGAGACACCAAGAACTCAAGAAACGATCGAACGAAACCCTGTCGTCCCGACAACTCATCCCAACAACTTAAGAAACGCCGTCGCCCCGAGACCGGTCTCAACCCAAGAAGAACAACTCGAATCCGATCGCATCCCACCGTCGTCTCGAAACCGGCCTCATCCCAAGAAGAACAACTCGAACCCGATCGATACAGCAAAGAATGTAACGAGGAGGATGGGAAGGAGTTACATTAATTCCCGGGTCGGCGGTGACCCCGCCGCCTCCCAGAACGAGGTGGCCGTTGTCGTCCATTCTTGGTCCAAACTCCAACTCCAAGCGCCCCAAGTCCCGAACGCGGCGACGAGCTGAGGCGCGCGGCGCGGGGGAAGGGTGGCGAGCCGGTTGCGGGGAAGGAGGGAGACCACCCGGAGGCTCGAGCTCCGGCTTGCCGGAGAGGAAGAAGATGCGGAGGAGGAGATAGCCCGGGAGGCGGAGGCGGCCGGACGACGGGTCCGCGGCCGGTTTGGTGGCGGGGTCGGAGGCGCCGAATTCGCGAGCGGGGGCGCCGAACTTGCGAGCGGAGGCAGTGGCCCAGCAGGAAGAGCTCGCGCCGTCGCGCGCAGCACGGGCTGGCCGGCGGGCGAAGGTGGCCGCAACGCGAAGGAGCGCTCCTGGCGGACTCGCCGCTTCTTGAAGACGAGCCGAATTCTTGAAAAAATTCTCTTGGAGGGAGAGGGGGAAGGGAAAAGGAAGGGGGAAATAACCGGGACGCTCTTCCGTATTGGGCCGGCCCACTCCGAAGCTGGCCTCTTCTTCTGTGCTTCGCTCCCACGCATGGGACTGGCCTAGTATTTCATAGCTTTTGCACATTCTCTCCCTTTGTTTGCTGGTCGAATTTTTTTTTAAATTTAACTAGATTTGTAGAAAATGTTAGCAATATTTGAATCTCTAAATGAATTTATCATGAAAATATAATCAATGAGTTATCTAATAATACTAATCATGCATCATAAATGTTAATGTTTTTTAATATATAATTGGTCAAAGTTGAAAAATATTTTACTTCTTACTCCCTTCATCCTAAATTATAAGACGTTTGACTTTTTTTGACACCAAGTTTGACCGCTCGTCTTATTCAGAAAATTTTGCAAAATATCACTTCTTTTGCCATGACTTGCGTTATTAATACAAGTTCTTCAAAATAACTAAAATTTAACTATTTTTGTGCAAATTTTTTGAATAAGACGAGCGGTCAAACTTGGTGTCAAAAAAAGTCAAACGTCTTATTATTTGGGATGGAGGGAGTAGTTTTTATTCTTAGGAAGGGAGAATAACACACTGTCCGATATGTGGAAATATTGTTCATGCTTATATAACTTATGATCATGGATAGTACAATTACTTACAATTCTAACCATATAAAATATGTATTATATATAATAGCTATTTATAATTAGTATTCTAATAATTATTGGTCAAAGTTCTTAAAGTTTAAATTTTTATACTTATGTTTGCCTTATGAAAGAGAAGAACATATGTTGGATTACACAAAGCACGTGTGCAACGACACGACCAAAAGAGATTAGCACCGAAACATGATCAATAAGAGAACCAGAAGCAAGGTGTTCAAATCCAGCCATTAACCATTCACCTCATCAACGATAATTAAGTAGTTCCATAGGCGAGATTAGTGAGCCGTTGAGCGTCCTCACATTCCTTTCCTTCCACATCATCCACCTAACAAGAGGAATAGCAGGGAGTCAAAACCATGTCGAGCCATCTTTGGCACACTTTCCCGACAAAGCCACCAAATGAGCATGGTGCTCTCCTCCTGCACCATTACTAAGTCATCGATCAAGGTGCGCTCTGTTATTGCCCAATCCTAGCTGGGGTGGGGATGATCCATTGTCTTTGGCATCTAGACATAGAGGATGCAATCGTCAGGAGTGTCCTACAATCCTCAAGTATTTGTTAAAAGGGATCATTTTGTAATAATAGGCTAAAAAATGTATAAGCCAGTCAACAACCTAGTCAAGGTGAATTAGCAGCGATTTGAAAATGTTTGTTTACATAACAAATACCTAGATTATTATTTGCAAAAGATCATTCTTGCGTAAAGAAGCAAAAGAAAAATGCATGGATTATTTGAAAAAGATCGTTTTTGTATATGAGGGGCCGGAAAGAAATTTGCTGGGTGTAAAATTAGCAACCGGTAGGCCCAGTCAAAGCTCAACCAGTACGGGGAGCCAAGCCAACCCCACAAGGCTCGACCAATACCGGGAGCTCCGACCCGGCCACCAAGCCAGCCAAGCTCAATCGACAGCCCAGGGAATGGGAGAAACTGGTCAAAGTAATAGAAACGGATGCATACCCATGCTCCGTCACAATTTTAACTAGCGCGAGGTGGCACTAAAGGGGAAGGAAATATGGTGGGGTTCAGTCAGTCAGCCAGGCAAAACCTACAAAACGGCTCTAATGGGCCAGGCCCAGTCGTTTTCCTTCCCTTTCGCAGCAGCCACGCACGGGTTTATTTCCGTTTATTTTGGACACTGAACCCCAAGAAATAAGGTACTATTTTTCGGTATATATAAAAAACTGTTACAGGTTTCGTCCTTCCCAAAACTTGCAACTTGAGCATTTCTTCTGAAAGAAATTAGTACCAGACAACTGGCCTTGGTCAAGTGGAATCAAATGAAACCAACCACAACAACAATCAATTTGCTGTACGCGGAAATTTACATGCCCTTCGAGCTACCCACCGTGACTTTACAAACTACAATACATCGACTCAACCAGCCTTTCCATCCCAAACCGCCTGAAATTCAGTTGCATCCATGTTTTGTACTACTCTATCTTACAGCAAGAACAAAGACGTATACCACCAGAAGACCATCAACTGGGGTCCAGGTCAGCTTGGAAAAAAGAAAAAAAAGGAGAACCGAAGAGTCCCAGGCCAATCCGCGTGCTTGTGTTGTCTCTTTGCCTAGTCAGGTGGGAAACAACCACTGCACAAATTTCCCACAGAGGTAAATTCTAGGGAGTGTCCCTGAGCTGATTGATGATCATCACCAGTATCGTCTATCTCTTGCCTGCTACGAACTATAAAGCCTGCCCGATGATCACTAGGACGGCGAGTTATCTCGCAATTTGGCCCTGGCAAAAAATACTCCCGCTAATAGACCTGCACGCATGGTGAAGTGTTCGAGGTCGTTAGTGATACAGGGTACAAAGGAGAAATAGTAACAGTGTATTTTTGAGCCTCGTTGTAAATATAACCTACCAAACAGAATGCTCAAAGAATTCTGCATGCTTGTACGTACGTTGAAGAGAACGATTCCAGCAATGGAAAGAGGGATCTTGTTTAAGGATCCCACAAGGCTGTATCAGAAAGCAATATTTTAGAGGAGTCCAGTGGTGGTCGCTTATGGATTCACAGTTAGCAAAGCTATGAAAATGTATCTGTGTTCACATGTATATTTCAAAAATCAAATGCACTGGGTACCTATATGTTGTTGCGCTTGTCTGATGAAGAAACCACATTGAAGTAAAGCTGATTCCAAGCCCCAAAACTCCACTGGCAGTGATGACCAGCCAGAACTCAGGCATCCTTAAGAGAGATCTGCAGATTCAGTGACAAATACATAACCACACGATGGAGGAGTGAACATGTAAATATTCAGAAGAAGCCTAACTAATGCAGTAAAGGTTCGGCCATAGAAGATACACCAATTAGTGGTCACAGTTTCCATTTCTTATCTCATATGCTTTCCTATCAAGTTTTCAGAAGTGATGACAATACATGTCCCTCCAAACTCATGCCATGTTTACATGCCTAAAAGTGGTTTGCAAAACTAGAATGGGCAGAGAAGACTACATGACAAGTCATTGAAAAATGGTTATTCATACATAAATAAAAATCTCAGCAGTTTGTGCGTAGTCCCATAGGTTTATGATAGGAAAATGAAACAAGATAGTGAAGGTTGAATCAATAGCTTACGTCTCCAAAAGGTAACCCACTTCATTCAAACCAAGCACAAGGATAATTCCTAATGGCAGTGAAAGAACATTATTCAGCAACACCATTGAAAGCTCATTCAAATTCCCAGACTTAGTGGCCTGTTTAGCACTGTCCATTACATGCCGCAATGTAAGCTGAAAGGAAAAGGTAATTAGTTGAAATAAATGTTTAATACCATTGCAACTAAATGTACTGGTCTTGTAAACTGAAGTGTCAGTCTAAGGGGTTGGAAACAATAATTGAAATCATTTGGTTTGACTGAAAATTCAATAGTTGACTGCATGTACTAAACTAAATCAGCTTGATTTGTATATAGGAAAGCAATACCGAATATGATGCCGTCAGAAAACAGTTTAAGGTCTGCCAGATATATCCGACAGCATGGAATGAAAGATCTGTTATTCCTCCTGCAACTGCAGAGATTATCTGCACAAACATATCAATGGCTCAGGTGTTGAAGAGTCAAAACATAATTACAGTAAATCAAAATTTCAAAGATGATTATATATTTGGCAGTAAGCAATAAACTAGTAGCATGTGTACTAAAATTTATTTGGTGGAAGAGGAAGACACTTGTGAAATAAATCTATCAACTCCTCATTCCTCATGCTTTCTAACATATGAATATGACATACCATCAACATAAGAGCAATCCAAACTTGAGTACCATGCTGCTTCTTGAAAAATAAGTTTCCCCAGAAGCAGTCAGGACATTGGCGACATTCTTCAATATAGTCAGCATTGCAACATTAATGTACTTCAAACTGAAAAGTAAAGAAAATGTTAAGAAATGAAATAAATAAGTTTAAAAAAGGCTTCCAATTTCAGTCCAAACTTCCTTGCTACAAGTACAAGGTTGAGTAAGAAACTGAGAATCATTCACAGCTAATATGGAAAACATCAATGCAAGATGTTCAACAGGTTCATAGAGCAGACTCATGAAACAGGCAACACACTTTTCAAAATTTAAAATCAACCAAATGTCAGCCAAATGAAATTCCTTGGTATTTTTTTAAAAAAGAGAAATAGCCTAAGCATCTTGACCCAGAATATATTGAACTTCAATACTGACTCTCAAAACCACCATTACTACTTATGTGATTTGTATTTCTATATTGGAAGGTGAGGAAACATTAGATGCATTCATATTCATTATCCTGAAGATGGTAAACTTGAGTGCATAGAAAAATGAAATGACTGCTTAAAGCCAAGAAACAATTTCATACTTCATTAACAAACAACAAATCAGGTGTGCGGATCTAAAAAATAGCACAGCAAACAGTACTCAGACCAAACTGACACTGAAGATCTGCTACATACCTAAACATGCTTGTGATCAGCATTCCAACAAAGATGATATTCACAGGCAACCAAACTTTCATTAGATTCCATGTCAATGGTTCAGTTGGAACAGCACCGGACAAGGATAGTGTAGAAACAATGGTCACTGATACAATGTTCTGCAATAACAGAACATGGAAAAGATGCTTTAAGGAAGGAACACAGCTGTGTTGCATGAGAATTGGAAAGTAAAAGTCAGCACTAGTAGTATACCTGGTATAGCATCAAAAATACTGGAGCATTGAAACCATAGGCAGATAGAACAAATTTGTTGACTAAGATCATGCTGCATGATGAAATGCAGTAAGCCAGGCCAGATAGGAGGGCCTGATTCTGAATCTTTGGGAGCCTGAGTGACTGTGCAGAGCTGTCCCTTTCTTTTGAGGCCTTACCATCTTCCAAGTCATTGTCCTCAACACAGAAAGATCTTGTCAACGATCTGGAGAACAAGATACTTCATTATTATCCAGAAACATAATAGATTGTGTTAACTTGCAATTGCAGGGCAGCTGCTGCAGGACATTCCTTTAGATAGACAAATTCATGTTTGTGAATTTTTTTCCCAGTTATAACTATCTGTGTAGAATTTTCATTCAGATAGAGAAGATCAGCATTTATGGAGTCATTGTGAGTTTTTAAGTTTTAACTAATTATCTATGGTGAGGTAAACAGTGAAATTCTATGGGAAAGAAAAAGAGAAAAAAGAATAAATCACACTAATCAAGGGTTGCAGACATGCCTGTTTCCAATTTCTCTCCTCACAGGACTTGCAAGTGCAGTGAACCCTGCACTCTGATTCCGAAAGAGACCCTTTTCACCATTCATGAGAGGGCTACTTACACTCCCTGGTACATTTCTCCTGGGAGAGGCCTCAGAATCTGCAGGAAGGTCTAACTGAAGGACTCTACAGGACAAAAGAGAATGGTTGTAAGTTGTAACCAATAGTAATCGAATTTGTTTGCAGGAAGCCTGCATCATCACACAGTATAGCTAGATATTCAAACTAAAATTTGAGCATAAGGATCAAGTCAAACTAAAATTTGAACATAAGGATCAAGCCAAATAACAAAACAACTGATTTTGAGCCCAGAAATTATCTATATGATTCACCTTTGAATCAACAAACTATTCTAAAACTGGGTTACTTATACAAAAGGAATAAGTGTGCACCTGATTTCCTATATGGGCAGTTTAAGCTGTTTATTATCTCTGAAACTAAAAGGAGGCATGTGCATGACCCATGTCCATTTTGCTAGTCACTGACTTCCAATCGACTAATTTACTGGACTCGGATGATGACTCCGATGTTACTCGCATCAACCAAGAGGGTTTAAACATTCTTAACTGGAGGCATCAGACTCAAGTTGTCAAAGATTCTTGGTAATCCCTTACAAAAACAATTAGTAGTAACCTGAAGTGAAGCAGAAGGTAGTAACGTGTAAAAATGCAGTCAATTTCTGTGGTAGTAGCCTTGAGTTCAGAGCATGCAGTTAGCAAACAGTTAGTTAGTACTCATAAGCAGATAAGCTGATTCCATGTGTTCCACGGTCCAATTTGACTACAGTTACACCAAGTGTACCAAAAATCGAAGCCGTTAGCTTAATTTGTGCTCAGTTACTACTACCAGAGTACGAAGATGTACGGGGCTGTACTATGCCATGAAACATAACTGAAACGTGCGAGAGCAAGCAACAGAACGTGCAGCTTATGAGAGGCCAGAGGTCAGCTCAGCTGCAATCAATTGTCGTTTTCTGTGGGGAGGTAGAATCTAGCCTAAGTTTGCACCACCTGAGGAGCTGGAGGTGAACTTGACCCGCTGCTTGCTTTATCCTTCCAGTCAAACAGTGGCAAGCGCGGAGCGATTGAATCAACAGGTTGATATTGATACACGAAGAGCGGTGCGAGCCCCAAGCTGAGGAAGCGGAGGCGAGCGAGGAGCGAGCCGCATGGTAGGAGCGGTCCGAGCTCCTACCTGCATACACAGCCTGCAGCCTGCAGCCTCCCCCCGCTGCACTGCGACGGAACCAGGAGCAGCGGGCCGAGGCAGCCCAAGTTTCCTGATCGGAAGCGACGCGCGGAGAGGTGCGCACGGCGCCCGCGAGAGGTCGAGCTGGAGGCTGCTGGCCTAGCAAGCTGGCGTCGGGGAAGGAAGGGCCAGGAGGGAGGGAGGTCGATCGGGTGCTGACCTGGAGCCCATGGCGGCGGGAGCGGAGCCGGCGTGGGGAGCGCGCGTGGGCGGGAGGCGCCCCCGTGTCGCGTGTCCGCCGCTCAGGACGGGCAGCGCCGGGGAGGTGGTCGACGAAATGTCGCGGCGGGGAGGGCCGGGGGCGGAGGCGTGGAGGCGAACGGAAACGGGCAGGAGGCCAGGCGACGACTCGGAACTAACGGCGGGGGCCGCTTCGCTTCTTCGCCTCCCTTCCCTTCCCTTCCCTCTGCTGCCGCCTGCTACTACTAGTAGTCCTGTCCGAGACCGAGAGAGGACGGACGGCTCTAACTGAGACTGGCACGCGGGACCCACCTGGCGGTGGCGGGGGTCTTCCTCTCCAGCTCAGCTCAACTCGCTCTGGCTGACGGGCCCCGCCCCGAAGCTGCTGCGCCTGTTGTGGGGGTCGTCAAGTCAACTCGGGGGAGAGAGCAGTCCAGCCGCTGAGTCGTGGGGCCAACTAGTGTGTCTGGCCCACGTGGCATTGAGGTGGGGACGGGTCGGAGCGGCGTAGCCCTGCTTCAGCGGCTGGGGTTCGTATACGAAAAAAAAAAAAAAACCTCTTCGGTTTGACTTGACCGCAACCCCACCAAAACATGTCATTGCCAGGCAGCCTTTGCGTGACCCATGTTTGACCTTGCTTTCCTTCCTCTTTGAATTGTTCGTTACTTCGCTTTTATTTACTTGGTCCAATCTAGCGTGGTTCTTTTGTTTTCGGACAGCACGTACATATGTCGTGGAATGTGGAGGTGTACATATACAGTACTTCCGGGAAGAAAGACTCGTTTTGAAAGGAGTGTGTTTCTAACTACTAGTGCAGTGCTAGGTTAAACCACCTCTTAGTTTAAACAATTTTTAATGTCATATTTGTTACACTATATGTGTCGGGGACCAAAATAAGGGCCCTTTAAGGAAACGTAAACTTCGGCCCAGCGGGCCTCCCATTTCCACTATCTAAGCCACACCGCCGGAGCGAAAGCGACGGCCCACCGGCCCGTCCAAGCCTACCCCCA
Organism: Chrysopogon serrulatus; assembly: GCA_015844335.1. NCBI lineage: Eukaryota > Viridiplantae > Streptophyta > Magnoliopsida > Poales > Poaceae > Chrysopogon > Chrysopogon serrulatus. Next base: position 116,722 of record JADLZL010001958.1, on the reverse strand, counting down.
CCGAGGGCTCGGACGAAGCGCCGATTCTCCGCCCGCCCAAGCCCCCAGGGGGGGCCTCCTGACGAGCCTCCACTCTTCGTCCCCGCCCGAGCCCCCCCATCGGGTCTCTGGACGGCCACCAATTCCGTCCCCGCCCGAGCCCCTCGGGCGGCTGCCTCGGCGGGACACGCCGCTTAGAGTCAAAGCCGTACCAACGATGCGACGCACAACCACCACCGCTTATCCACGCCCCGTGTCGGGAGCACGCCTCGCGACGGGGGGGATGGGCACCGCCTGCCACGCCCACGCCGATGATCATGCTTACGAAACCTCCACGCTGAAGGCCACGCCCGCCACCGTGAGGCACCTGCTCCGCCTAACCCCTCGACAGTCCCATCGCCGAACTCCGTGGCGCCCGTCCACCACGCCAAAACCCACGCTAGCCGACGTCACCCCCCCGGCCAAGGGAGTGGACCGACGCCACCCCTGGGCCAACCAACAGCCCACCCCGTGAGCCCCGAGCACGGGATGGGCGAATCGCCGTGGACGGCGACCGGCCCGCCATCGTTTCCATCCGCCTCCTCGACGGCGACGAGCTCCGAGGCCTCCCGAGCCTCGGCCTCCCGTGCAGTCAAAGCTGTGGGCTCGCGCCCCCTCCATCGCACTCCACCAACTCCAACGGGGACATCCGCTATTCCCTCGACAACAAGGACAAGGAGGCGACGCCAAGACTGCCTCGTCACGAGCCCGGGGCGGGACGCCCACTCTGGAGCCTCCTGATGGGGGAGGACGGAAGCCCGCACCCAGCCACGAGCATGACCACCTCCTCGTAGGGTCCCGCCTTCCCCTTGTGGCTATAAAAAAGGAAGGCAGGGGCCCTTAGATGATAGGTTCACACACAAGCCCGATATTGGTACCCTCCTCAATCATCACGAGACTTGGGACCTCGTCCCTCTCTCACCGCTTGTACACCCTACCTACAAGCACCTCGGTGCGGGGATAATACAAGATCTCCATCCTACACCGGACGTAGGGCCTACTCCGGCCCCGAACCAAGTATAAATCCTTGTGTTCATCTTGCACACCATCCCAAGTGGGAGCACGCACCATAAATTCACTCGTTGGTGTTAGGACCGCCCGGTTCTAGCACCGACCAGTTGGCAGCGCCCAGGGGGGCAGCGTGCGTGTTTCTCCTCTCTTCCCGCCAAACCTCCGGATGGCCGCCAGACGTGACGACGCCGGGGCGACTTCTCAGCCCCAACTCCTCTCCACTCCGCCCGGCCGGAGTCGGGGACCCCGATCCGGTTCGGTGAGCTTGAGTTCATGTCGATCGGAGTTCATGCGACATGGAACTCCTCCCTACCGGAGTTCGGGGGCCTTCCGACGAGTCCCCGGCGGACTCAACACCGCCCGGCTAAGAGGGCGCCACGACCTTCGCTCCCGCCCCGCCGATGGACCCCTCGACGCCGGCGGTTCTGAGAAGATCTTTGGCGGCGCTATGGTTTGGACACCCGCCGTAGGGGCGCTTTCAGCCACCGCGCCATCACGCCAGCCATTTGGCATGATCAACACTTCTTGCCACGCATTACGCGTTGGTCCCCACCGCCATGGGAGCCCGGAGGCGTCCCGCCGTCGGGCGGGGCGCTCCGCGGAGCACCCCCCGACGCAGAACATCCCCCGCGGATCCATCCATGCCTACGAGGAGTACCGGATCGAGGCGAGGAGGAAAGCGGCTACTCCCAACGCTACACCCACCCAATCCGGTGCTACCTCGAGGACCACGGACCCGACGGGGTTCATCCCGGAGCACGCCTTCGCCTTGGTTACCCCGACTCCGACTCCCGGGCGACATATGCGACTAGGCGCGAGTGCTTCCCGTGGAAGGTTCGTGATCGGCCTTGAAGCGGCGCGGCAGCGGCGGCGGGGATCGAGATCGTAACCCCGACACGCCCGCTAGGCGCCCCGGCCCGGTCGCGACCTCAGTGGATCGAGCCTCCCGACCCGGGGAAGCGGACCCCACTGCTGCAGCTACAGCGGGAGGAGATCCAGCGGCCACGCCTCGGGAGCCCGTCGACCCACCGTCAGCAGTCCGCGACCTGGGGCTAAAAGCTTGACCCAGGCCGTCTTGGCTTCTGGCGAAGATAGAGCGCGCTCGAGCAGGCCACGCCCGCGCTCAACACGACCCCCAGCGTACGGCGTACGCCAGCGGCGTCCAGCGGAGAGGATGCGTCAGCGGCGAGGCGAACATCCCTCCCATCTTCAGCGTGCGAGCCAAAGCGTCGCGGCCCGGCCATACTCGATCAATGCCGGGCCCTCCCGCCCCGGAGAAGCGCCGCATCCGCGACGAGCTACGAGGCTTCATCGAGACCGCCGCAGTCCAACAGGCGAGAGCTCGTCCTCGCCTCCTTCCAGCGCCCCAAGGGACGAGGAACCCGGGCATCCCCCCGGGAGGAGCGAGGCCCCCTTCATCGTCGCCGAAGTCCTCAAGCCGGGCACATATAAGCTCGCCAACGAGGCCGGGCGAGATCCTCAACAACGCTTAGAACATCCAACGCCTACGCCGCTTCTACCCCTAGAAATTCCAAGCATTGTACATACGCTTTGTACCTTTGGATAAATAAAGCTAAGTCTCACCCAAGTCACAAAGATTTAGGCCCTCAATAGGACTCGGTGAGACTCGGTTTCGGCTTACCAAAACCAAGCCTTCCTCGGGGCTAGAAAGGGAGGAGTCCCCTCCTAGAAAGCACCCTCAAAAAACTTTTTTTCGTTTCCCCGGCTATTTTTTTCGTAAACTCTACGTTCCCGAAAGTTCCGCGTGCATTTAGGAAAAGGCACGACCGAAGTTCGTCCCAAGGCCGAAGATGGCCGAGCCGCGAGGCCAACCATGCCCGAAGCGCTACGGGCGCCTCCGCTTGCGCCCTCGGCCAAGGGATGACTCCAAGTGCCGCGGGGAGGCCGCTCAATACAATAAGGTAATGGGGCCGTGGCAACTACTCACGCAGTCCTTACCTCGGGGTAAAGAGCGACCCTCGGCCGCAAAAAGTATCCTCGCATGACTAAGTAACGAGTCAAACGGATGGGAAAAAAAAGCGAAGAGATAATGAAAGAGCCAAAGACAAAAAACATAAGGCCTCGACAGGCCGATTCACAAAGTGTTTCATAAAACACAAAATCAACATAAAACTTTTATTTACATGAGCACTTGGGCCCAGCCTGTAGGGTCTACTGGGGGGCGTCCGGACCACCAACGTCTTGGGTGGCGACATCCACGGCCTCAAGGCCTCGGGCCACAGCATCCGCGACCTCGGTGGACACGACCTCGGCGGCCGCAGCCTCGGCGTCACTAGCTTCCTCCCGAGAGCAGGGCACGGCGGGCGCAAAAGTAGCCACCAGTGCGGCGGGGAGCCCCGCTCTTCGGGCCTCCTCTCCGAGTTGGGCCAGCACATCGGTCTCGTGCCCCCATCTCCTCTTCGGCCACGACGGGCCCCCGGCGATCCGAGGGAGGTCGAGCCGGTAGTGGGACATGGTTAGCGCGAGCGTGTGTGACACGCCGACTCGGAGGCCTCCCAGCGACAGCGCCTCCACCAGGCTGGCGGCACCGTCGCCCGGCGCGACGCAAATTCTTTGCCGCGGCCCTCAAATTTCCTCCACCGCGGCGCTTGAGCGGTCGTGGCCTCCCGCACGGATCTCAAGCTCGCCTGCGCCCGAGTTATAGGCGGCTTGCGACACGAGAGAGGCTCTCCTCCGGCTTCTGTCACCCGTCTGCGAGGTCCCGCAAAGAACCCGAGAGTTAGGCTCTTGGGCGGTGTAACATTGGCACGAAGGCCAGCCCGGCCTACCTCGCAGAAATTTGGCCGCGTCCCCTCGTTCCGCCGATCCCCGCAAGGCTGCGTCCCCGCCTTTGAGTACTCCTCGCCCAGGCGACGGCCGGCCTCCCGGGGCCCTCCCGGCTTATCGGACGAGGAGGACTTGATGGAGTCCGCCCGGCCTTGAGGCCCGGCGACCATCGCCTCCTTCTCCGTCCCGAGCTGGTCAAGGCTCGGCGTGGCGCCGCGACGTCCCCTGGCGAGCGGCGTCCCCGCGTGCCGCCGCGGCCTCGCCCCCCGCGGCGGGGAGGCAGGCGGGCTTCCCGGCCGGGCGTCGCTAGACACGCCGTCGCCGGTAGGCGGCCGAGGCCCTTCACAAGGTATCGGTCGCGGAAGGCCGGCCGGGCGCTGGCTGAACCTCCGACTTCCCGGGCCGGCGTCACGCCAAATCCTCGCAGAACACATTCTCGGTAGGTCAATCATTGGAAGACGCTCCCGAGGGAGCAGGGTCTGAAAGCTCACTCACCCCGAAGCAAGGGGGAGCTCCCCAAATCCCCGACACGATGGTCCGGCGGCCTTCTCAAGCGTCGACGCAGTCGCCACGCTCACCCGAATCCTCCCCTCCTTGGCGCCAGTAAAGGCGCAAAAAGCTCGCTCTCCCACCCCCTCTGGTGGTCGGCTCTCCCTGACAAAGGTGGGCTCCCGGCAAGCCTCCACGGACACTCCCGTTGATGGGCCGTGGCACCCTTCGCCTCGGGTCACCAAGCCTCCCGACTCCTCCCTCCGCCGAGGTGGCACCCCCTCGTGGCCACGGGCTTGGCGGCCGCCCGCCGGCCATAGCCGCAACCACCGCGGGCTCCTCCACCGCTCTACCGACACCGGGAGTCTACCCGGGCCGACATGGCCAGGATCACCACGTCGTCCTCCTCGCCGGGCGCAATCCGGCGGAAGCCCCGGAATCGGCCTCGACAGGCGCCACGGGCACGCCCGGCCTCCCCCGACAGACGCTGCGCCGCCTCGCCTCCGTCGCCGAGGGACCGCCTCCACGGACGGGGCGGCTCCTCTGGTGACCTTCTCCCTCTCCTCGGTCTTGGCCCGCCGCCTCGACGGGCGGAACCGAGATTCAGCGGCTCCCGACCCCCGCTTTAGCTGTTTCCGAGGCGGGGGGGCCCACCCACAGCGACCGTGCGCTTCAAGCCGTGGGATGGGGGACAAGACGGTTAGCGGGGCGGAAAAAGAGCGAACGTCAAGACCGGCGACAAGGTGTGAACACCACTTACCCGCGCACTTTAATCCTAGCTCGGGCACGACCCACCCGATGGCGGGAATGTCGAGGCCGGACGGCCGCCGCCCGCACGGGCGTCCTTACTATGGCCTCCGACCCGCTCGGGCCGACCGCGGCCGGCTGTGGGGGACGAGCCTCTGCGGGGGGAGGGCTCGGTGACCTCCTTCCCGTGATGTCACGCCTCCTCCTGGGGACATCCCAGCTTTCCCGGGGCATCGCGCGCCCCAAGTCCGGCAACGCGGATACGAGCCCTCCCGGCAGCCTTGGGGCCGGCCGGGCGCCGGGCCGACGAACTACCGCCGCCCGGCACGCGACGTCACCTCCGGGATCCAACCCCTGCAATGTCACTTCGTCCTCGTCCCACTCCCTCACCATCGCCATTAATCGGCGTCGCCGTGCTCGGTGGTGTTCGACGGTGTATCTCCGCTAGAGGGAGACCCCTCCCCGCTCCCCAGCGCCCGCCCGAGCCGAGACAGTCCTCCCCCTCCTTTGCTTCTTGGCAAGCGTTGCCGCTGGCGCTTACTTCTTCCTCCGCCTCCAGCGCTCGATTAGGACGCCTTCTCGCGGCGACGGGGGGCTTTGACGGCCTTAGCCTCTCCGCGAGCCCCGCAAGGCGCTGCACCGGGATCGACGTGGGAAAGAAGAAGAAGAAGAACGTAACGCGACGACGGAGTTTTTAGGAATGGGTCTTACTGCACCACGTAGCCCTTGTGTCCGGCGCGCCGGGATTTTGAGCAATCGCGAATGCTCCACCGATGCCGCCGCTTCGTCGGTCAAGGACCTCGGGCGAACCCTAGGTCCTCGGCCGCCATCCGGGTCCCCTCCTGTGGGTTGCCGAGCCGCATGTCATCAAACCCGCCGCCCGATGCATGGCGGCGCAATCTCGCCGCTTGTGGAAACCGGCGATCACCGCCGAGGCGTCAGACCCTCCTTGATCGGGCGCGCCGGGGAGGTAAACACCTTCCTCGGCGAGGTCACCCTCTCGGGGATCGGCTCCTTCCGCCACGACGGCGGCTCGGTCGAACACTTTCCCGATGTAGGCAGGCGGTGGCCACCGTCCGTTGCGAAGGTAGAACCACTTTGCCGTGCCAACCGCGGTTCGAGCTAGCGAGCCTCGGGCGGGATATAGTCCCAGCGGCACGGATCGCACCGCGGCGATGCGAGTACCCGGCCCGGATTCGGCCAACCTCTTCCCCCCTCTCTTTCTCCTTCTCCTTCCCCTTCTCTTTCTCCGCCCCGGGGCGAGACCCGAGAACAAGGTGGCCTCGAAGAAGTAGAGCCACGAGTCCTAGTGGGCGTCAACGCCGAGGTAGCCCCCGCCGCGGCGCCCCGAAGGCGGCCGCGTGGGAGATGCGGGTTAGGGGCGGCTGTTGGAGCTCAAGCCGTAGTGCTCCAGAGCCCGCAGGAAACGCCCCACCGGCATCCCGAACCCGCGTTCGTGGAACGGCGTGAAGCTCACGGCGTACCCCGGAGGACGCGGTACTGCGATCATCCGGCGGCGGCACGATCCACTCCGGCCGCGGAAGTCGTTCCGGCGCTCGGGAGCCCCTTCTCCACCAACGCCACCCGGCTCCGCCTCCGTCATGGAGCAGGACTCCCAATCTGCCACGCCAACAACACCGGCCTTGGGTGCCATCGCGAGAGCGGGATCGAGTGAGGAGGGCGGCGCTGGGAAGTCTCTTTTCCTTTCCCTCTCCGGCGAGCTCAAAGAGATTTTTTCGCGGCGGAGAGGCAGAGCAAAGAGCAAAGGCGGCGATACGGCTGAAGCCAACACGGCCGGGCCGCGACAGATGAGGCTCGTGCGCGCCCGTCGCTTCCCCCACAACGATTAAATGCGTACGACGGCCCACGCCGCCTACTCAATTACACGCCAGCGCGACGGCAGAGACCCGCCGCGGGTAGCGCGGCCACCGCAGGCTCGGCGCGCCATCGCTACAGCACGGCATCGCCTCCGCAAGATCCGGCCACGGCGGGGCCCTCGCACCGCGGGGCCGAAGACGCGGAAAACCGGCGCCGCATCACATCCTCCGTGGGACCAGCGGGCGCGCGCCGCAAGAATCGCCATGATGGAGAAAGTGGGGCCCGCCCAGCTCGCCTTGGCCTCCACATCCGCTACGCTGAAAAACGCGGCCCACGCCCCGCGTCAAGGCAAAGCAGGGGTTCATTCTCCACAAAGGGCAGGCGACGGCCCACTACGGTCGAGGTTCGCAGTTGGCCCATCTAAGGGTTCGGCGACCACCCCAGGGCAACTTGAGTCGAGGGGGGCTCGGACGGCCTCATACATACGCCCCGCCCCGGCCCGGGCCGGGCCCTTGCAAAGATCCGGGGCCCGGCATGGCGGCCAGGTAGTAGGGGTCCCGTGGGAGAAGCGCCGAGCCCCTCGGGACCCGGCGAGCGGGACCCGAGCCCCACCTCGGGCATACTGCGGGGCTCTTATGAACCGCGCCTCGAGCCCGGCCAACCCCTAGCGAACGGGGCACGGGCGGTTCACTTGGATTCTCCCGCTAACGGCTCACCGGATCTAGTCGTGTTCGACAATGGTCGACGATAGCACGACAAAGTCCACCCTCCTCCCTGCGGAAGGGAAGGCGAGGTGCGTAAGAAACTGGGCGAGTCCCAATTGGGTTCCCCTCGTCGCTACGAGGGCTCGAGGGCTTCCCCAACGCGAACCAATTCGGAAAACGCCTAAAAACCAGTATTAACCCCGGACGAGCCGGCCTCTGCTCGGGGGGCTCGGCGATGGCCTGGTCCACCAAAAAAGCGTACAAGCCCTCGGACGAGTGCCCTCACTCGTCCCAAGGCCTCGAGGGGCTACACCCGGCGGGTGCGCTCGCGGCCCCCACCGGAGAGCACGACTCTCGAGACAAGCCTCAAAGCCACGCCGTGCGAGCTAAATAAAAAAGCCTTGAAGGAGTCCCCAAGAACTCCTCCGAAGCCTCGGGGAGACTACACCGCCCGGTCTTCAGCCACACCTGAAAGTATCGATGGCAACCAAGGAAGCACGACCTTAGCCTCCGAACGAGTGCTCCCACTCCTTCCCGAGCCTCGGGGGCTATTGTCCCAACCAAAATAAGGGCCCTTTAAGGAAAGCCCAACAAAGCGCAAACTTCGGCCCGGGCCCTCCCATTTCCACTATCTAAGCCACGTCTTTGGAGAGCGAAGCCACGGCCCCACGGCCCGGCCCAAGCCTACCCCACCGAGGGCTCGGACGAGCGCCGATTCTCCGCCTCGCCCGAGCCCCCCAGCCAGGGCCTCGGACGAGCCTCCACTCTCGATCCCGCCCGAGCCCCCCATCGGGGTCTCGGACGAAGCCACCAATTTCCGTCCCCGCCCGAGCCCCATAAGCCAGCCCTCGGCGGACACGCCAGTCAAAAAGCCGTACCAACGACGCGACGCACAACCACCACCGCTTATCCACGGCCCGTGTCGAGGCGAGTACCCGCTCGGCGAGGGGATGGGCACCGCCCGTCACGGCCCACGCCGATGATCATGCTTACGAAACCTCCACGGTGAAGGCCACGCCCGCCACCGTGAGGCACTATTCCGCCTAACCCCTCGACAGGTCCCATCGCTGGAACTCCGGGCGCCGTCCCACCACGCCAAAACCCACGCTAGCCGACGTCACCCCCCCAGGCGGGAGTGGGCCGGGCGCTCACCCTGATCAACCAGCCACCACCCGTGAGCCCCGAGCACGGATGGGCGATCGGCCCCAGGCGGCGACCGTCCCCGGCCGTTCCATCCGCTCCTCGACGGCGGCGAGCTCCGAGGCCTCCCGAGCCTCGGCCTCTAAGCAGTCAAAGCTACGGGGGCTCAGGCCCCCCTCCATCGCACTCCACCAACTCCAACGGGGGACATCCGTCATTACGGACAACGGTGACAAGGAGGCGACGCCCGCCTTTGCCTCGTCACGAGCCAAGGCGTCTGCCCACCCACTGGAGCCTCGGATGGGGGAGGGCGGAAGCCCCGCAGCCCCGACCCACGAGCATGACCACCTCACATGGGTCCCGCCTTCCCCTTGTGGCTATAAAAGGGGAAGGCAGGGGCCCTTAGATGATAGGTTCACACACAAGCCCGATATTGGTACCCTCCTCAATCATCACGAGACTTGGGACCTCGTCCCTCTCTCACTGCTTGTACACCCTACCTACAAGCACCTCGGTGCAGGATAATACAAGATCTCCATCCTACACTGGACGTAGGGCCTACTCCGGCCTGAACCAGTATAAATCCTTGTGTTCATCTTGCACACCATCCGGAAGTGGGAGCACGCACCATAAATTCACTCGTTGGTGTTAGGACCGCCAGTTCTAGCACCGACAATATGTTTCGTTTTGCCTAGGTGACGCTCCACACTCCAACTTAACTCATAATTTAGCAACCACGTTGTTATTGGCTAAAGAATATGTTTAGCCCACACATGGCATTGATGCCAAAGGAGTGGGATCGATCGGTGGGCATTGCTATTTCCTTGGTCCACTAGGTTTCAAACCAAATTCATCAGATTAACCAACGTCACCAACTTAACATGGTAACCTTTGCATGACCGCACTTTAGTTATGCATTTTTTTTCTACATTCTATGTTTGAATTGTTTCTAAGGCAGCGACATCGTGGATACGATCTTACCAAGAAAATATGATCCATATAGGCCAAGATAGATTCAAGCATACAACCCTCAACGCAAGTCTTGGGCTTGCCATTTCTCCATCCTATTAAAGTCATGCGCAAACTAGTGATTATTTTTTCTTAGTTCTTTTTCATAGCTATATAGCTTATTCTTGCCAAGGCGCTGATGGATCGGCAAAGTAATGCTGTGACATAATTTATAACTGTTGTCTCGTCTCTATCCTTCAAATAGCATTTGAGCCAATATGACTCTCGCCTTGTTCAGTTGGATGTAACTTTCAATGAAAGTTGCAACATTCTCCGCTCTCTCTCCATCACATCAATTTCTACCCGTATATATGGAGCATTAAATGTTAGTAAAAAAAATAACTAATTATACAGTTTTGTTGTAAATCACGACACAAATCTTTTGAGCCTAGTTGGGCCACGATTGGACAATATTTGTCAAATAAAACGAAAACGCTACTATTGTAACTTTTTCTAATATTTACGAACTGAACAAGGCCTCTATCAAGTATCGAGCTACAAGTCTGACATTTGAAATGACATCCGAGCTAACATGACTCTACAGGGGGATGCAAGTCACGCTGTCACGTTGACCTGTAATTAGTATACATAATATATGCTATTATGTGTTTGATCCATGCTGCATATTTATCCAATCTAATGTGTTTTTTATTTATAGATAGGAACTAACGGATATATCGTGAATTGTGGAGGTAGATGTGTAGTAGTACATCTAGAAACATAAAATACGTCTAAAGGCAGAGTGACGATATTATTTTTTTGTTGTTATTATTTATGCCTTCCTCGGTATGACCCGAATAATTAGATGACGTTACCATAAAAAAAAGGAATAATTAGATGACGATGGACATGATGTCACTGTTTCTTTTATTCACTCGGTCCTTTTGAATACCAGCTGCCGCACCCTGCCGCTTATAGTAAATCTTAGAGTCTTATAAAGTCAAATCCCATTAGCCATTTCTCTCAATATAAAAAGCTATCTACCTTACCAGCCCACTATTAGATGTATTTATGGTACTAGTACTTGCAATATGATCAAGACACATCATACATTTAGCTGTCCAAATCAGCGTGCCACATTATCCTTTAATCTTCACTTATAATTGTTTATCGCTTTCTTTAAGTAATTTTATACAAAACCATTAGCAATTTCTACGGCAACGCGCGGGGTATTCACCTAGTGTCTTTTATCGATCATGTTTTTTCACAAGTTGATGGATTATTGTTGGTTATATAGATCTATGGTCGTAATAAAAGAATAGTGTATATAAGTTTTCAAACTTCATCCATCGAAAGAAGAATGTTGCAAGGCAAATAAAACAACTTTTTACCGCCTTAAATACAAAAGAATCTAGGGCAAAAAGGAGCGGCTGATAAAAACACATGGAAAATGAGTTTATCCTCATTGATCAAACGTGTCGCACAAATAATATCAGGATGTTCGGCTAATCATATACGTTAATTTGTTATGAAAGAAAAATACTGTCCGAATGACTGATAATTCCATCTAATAAGACAAGTAAACATGGCGAGTATGCTCTAAGTTTTAGGCTGCCAATTTAAAATTTTACTTGACCCAAAGTAAAAGAAGTTTTTTTTTAGAAAAGTAAAAGAAGCTGAGCAGACAAGAGAATTTACCAAATTTCTTCACCGAATCTTCTCAATGCCACTTGGGCCGCATCGCGTACGTGGGCCGATCCGTCTGTGCCTTTCCTGTGACGTTTGCTTGCTGCCGCTGGATGAGCAAACGAGTCAGTCGGTTCCGTTCCGTTCGAACCGTCTAGAAGCGCACTCCGCCGCCGGCCCTAAATCGAAACCGTCCCATTCCGTCGGGCCCCAATCCCTCTTCTTCTTCCTCCGCCTCTCGTCTCCGCCGCGCTAGGAACGAACTTCCAACACCCAAGCCCAGCTGCCTGCCTAGGGTTAGGGTCACCCCGCTCCCTCCTCGCATCGCTTGTGTCCGGGCAGCGGGGGCGTCGCCGCGGGAAGAGATGTCGCGGACGCTGGTGCAGCCGGTGGGGCAGAAGCGGCTTACGAACGTGGCGGTGGTGCGGCTGCGGAAGCACGGCCAGCGGTTCGAGATCGCCTGCTTCCCCAACAAGGTGCTCTCCTGGCGCTCCGGCGTCGAGAAGGACATCGACGAGGTGCTCCAGTCCCACACCGTCTACTCCAACGTCTCCAAGGGCGTCCTCGCCAAGTCCAAGGACCTCATCAAGGCGTTCGGCACCGATGACCAGACCCAAATCTGCATCGAGGTAGGGCACCTATCCATTCCCCATTTCAATTGGCAATCCCTGCAGTCCCCCCGCGCTCGACGCGCTCCTCGTTGATGCTCCTTCAGATTCTGGAGAAAGGGGAGCTCCAGGTCTCCGGCAAGGAGAGGGAGGCGCAGCTCTCCAGCCAGTTCCGCGACATCGCCACCATCGTCATGGAGAAGACCATCAACCCGGAGACCCGCCGCCCCTACACCATCACCATGATCGAGCGCCTCATGCACGAGATACACTTCGCCGTCGACCCAAACCTCACCTCCAAGGAACAGGTACGTACGTACCTAAGAGGACATCACATCTGATGCCTACCTTCTTCAGACCACTGCTGGAGTAGAACATTCTGGATTTCTGATGGCTGTGTTCGTTTATTCTCTTTTGTGCTAGTAGAATCTGTATCCATCATATATGGGGTGTAGCATATTCGTTGGATATAAGTTATTGGCCTATATGATTGCTGCATGCCACCCCCACCCCACACCCCCCCCTCCCCTGTGTACAATCACCTTGAGAATCCCTTGCACGTCACCATCACCTCTAGACTACAATTGGAATCCATCATTCTATAGAAATTTTTGCGTTTAGTCTTCAGGCCTGGCAATTGGCTGGATGTAGAAAAGATAGGTGACTTCCTATTTTTCTATAGAATTGGTAACACTGTGATATTGCTAATCGGTCAGGCTACTCATTATTATCAGTAGCGGTTTGTGTACCACAATTCTATAGAAAAATATCTTGTTTAGTATTTAGGCCTGACAATTGGCTGGGCGGGACCTTAAAAGGTAGGTGACTTCCTATACAGAATTAGTGGCACTGTGATATTGCTAATAGGCCGAGCTACTTTTTGAGTTTGGGTGTTTAGTTCTATGAACACTGAATTCATCATCATACATATGTGCTGTAGGCTGTTACTCTTACCTATCTATTTTTTTTTTCACTAACTAGCCAGTTTTTTTATATACTAATTTACTAAGATTAAAACAAGGAAATGATGCTGTGAATTCGTTTAACATTTTTCTCAGTTGAGTTGAAATTTATAACCTTTAGTCTTGATATATATGTCCTGATTTCTGGTGATGATGTTTTCTGGCAATACTGCCTTTTAGTAGTAGCAGATTGCATAGCACAATTCTGTACAGAATTTTCTCTTCAGTGTTTAGGCCTAGAAATTGGTTGGATGCAATTTTTTATGGAATTTGGAATGCTGCAATATTGCTAATAGGATGGATGGCCAATTGAGGCTTGGTTTTAGGTTTACAACACTTAGTCCACCATCATATACACAACATAAAGATGGCATAGCTATGTTTATATGGTTATTAATTTTGTACCTAATACATCTTGATTTTGAATTGTATACTCTAACGAATGATTATTGGTTGTATGTTTATATAGCATAGTAGTTAAAAACTAGTCAACATTACCTTCATATAAAACATGATGATTGTTGTGAAGCTACTTTGGCCAGTTAAAGTTCCTTTATCTGCCATCTTACTCTATTTTTCTTCTGTTTCCAAAAGTTATCAAGAAGCTCACAGAGCACAGAGTTTGGATAGTTAAAGAATTATGTCATTGCACAGTCAGCGTGCCACGTCAACGTATAGAGAGGGTTAGGAACCATTTGGATTAATTAGATTGCTTGCACTGTATATATCATTCGATTGATTCCTTTTCTTCTTTCAAAGAGTGCCTTTAAATAATTAGCAGTGGAATCTTCCACAAACTCAAACACAATGCTGCCCGCTGCTCTTCCTACTGAATGTATGAACCATGCATTCAGAACCACGAGAAAGAGACTGGTAATCGGTAATAATAAAGCGACTAAGTGAGGCAGTAGCAACTTGACCAGTGGATTCCATCACTGTGTTGCTGTCCGAATTAAACTAAACAGCAGTCGCCTTTTTTTGTCAACAAGGGATGTGAGATTGCACTATCCCAGCAATCAATGGAGACGGATCATTGGATCCTCAGATCTGTATCTGCACGACAACAATGACAGTGCAGACACATGCACAGCAACCAACGGTAGCCTAGTGCCGTTGGTAGCAGCACTACACAGACCATCCATGCATCATGCACATGTTAACATATACCAAACAAAACACAATACTATTTGTGGGTCCATGAACTTGGCTTTTGGGTATATCATCTAAGTCCAAACGGGTCCTAACTCGTTCTATACGCTGATGCAACACGCTGACTGTGGATTGACAAGTCTTTGCTTTGTGTATCTACTTTGTGGCACGCTCTGTAAGTTAAAGCTACTTTGGTCTTGTAGGCTCTAAAAGTTATCAAGAAGCTCACAGAGCACTTCCCCATAAAGCGTGCACCACTAAGGGTGCGGTTCACTGCACCAAAACCCAATTTTCCAGGCCTTATGGAGAAGATTGGCGAATGGAATGCTACCGTCATTTCAAAGGATGAATTGAGCACTCAACCTTCTATTGTAAGTCTGCTGGTTCTTGTTTTCTGTGGTTATTCCTACATCACATATATGATTGTGAATTGGCAATTTGGTATGGAATTTGTACTCAGTGCTTGAGCAATATATCGAGAAAAAAATAGGAACACAATGTCATAGAGAGGTAAAAGGTTTTGGTACTGTATCACATAGTTTAGACTTTAGAGGGTTGGTAAATGATGCCTATTCAAATTTGTAAAAATTTCATGGTCTCCAGTTTGTGTGGGAGGTGTCTGCTGCCTGATCATAGGAAGAATAGGCGGATATCAGAAGAGGCAGCCTGATTGTAATGCACTGTTCCTTGCATGATGTTCTTTTGGTGGTGGTGATTTAATCATTTGCTGAAACCAAAATTCTTCTCAGGGCTGAACCTTATTATCGTTGTTGTACTACATGTAACTGTGGATAATGTTTTACAGGTATGTGAGATCGAGCCATCTCTTTTGCACTCGTGTGAGGAGCGGTTGAAGGATGTGCAAGGCAGGGTGGAAGTGCTGTCTGTCTCAACGCACGCAGAAAGTGGCCCATCTGTGGAGCAACATGACAGTGTGGAAGTGCCACAAGCAGCTCCTGCAAAGGTTCCTGATCCTATTGCTCAGATAAGTGAGACACTGCAGAAACAGAGCATTTCTACTGAAAGCCAGGGCAATGCACAAGGCAAGCAGCAGAGAAGGTGCAAGGAGTGTGATGTGCTCGTGGAGGACAAGCTATACAGAGAGCACTGCAAGAGTGGGTGGCACAAGCACAACTACACACGCCACAAGAATGGGCTTCCGCCTCTCAGCCAAGAGGAGTGCATTGTGGAGATGGAATTGGCCGACTCCAAGAAGGACCTTAAAGACTACGATTTCTGATGAGGTTAGCTGGAAGTTCCTCTTTGACACGTGATCTTGTGTTCGGGCACTAATGCTGCTCTGTCTAATGCTTTCCTATTACCCATCTTATCCAGGATGATTAACTAGGGGTGCACAGAGCATGAAGTTGTTGCCAGTCAATTTTTTGTTTGAGTGACAGTGAGCACACATGGTCGTTTTCTGATGGTGTATAGTGAAGCGGTGAACCCAGTTTTGTGAGATGCAAGGAATTGCTAGAATGAGACGGTTTAGCCACATCGTTGAACTGCAACCAACTTTGGGAGTGCATGGGAGTACAACCTGGCTGTCTGGATGGCTTTGTATAGTAGCCGAGTGAACTTGTTAGTGGCACTTTTTGGGTCCTCGTTGGGCGTTGGTTGTTCTTTAACGACATCCTATGCGGCTAGAAACTTCGCTTGTTATGATGGATCATGTTAGTTAATACACGACTTATCTGCGTCCTTTCTGTTTGTTTTGGTTTGTGATAGCACTGCCTACCTTTTGTTGTTGCTACACGTTCAGTTCATTTGAGATGGCGAATCTAACATGTGGCGCCCAGGTAGCTCTTTTATACCTGGAAGAACACTTGTGGCATGGTTTGCCGTTTGGGATTGCGAATGGAAATTTACGTTGGTTGGACGTGTGCTGTAGTTCTCTAGCTGGCTGGTGACAAGCTAAATGCAAGGCGTTTGGTACTGGCCAAAAAAAAAAAAAAGGGTTTCATACACCATAATATGGGCTGCCTATTAGTTAATTATAAAAAAATACGCAGCCATTCACAGTGTTCAATTCATATATTTATTTTATTCACTTCAATATGAATTCAGTGACGACGACGGTAAATCAAACTCTGTCCATGAATAAAAGCATAAAAGTTAGAAAAATGATAAGCAAATAACAAGGGGAGAAATTCTATCAAGAGCATTTGAAAAAAAATGTTATTTGGCACTGCTACACATCTCACAGTCTTTTTTTTTATTGGTCTCACTAGCAAATGCCTGTGTGTTGCTACGGGTAAAAAATTTATATTGCATATTTATATTGCATTGATATGTAATATTACTACTCAAATCCATATTTACCAATACCGAATGCCACATATTATTTATGATCAAGATTCTTACGTACCCTACTATAAGTTCGTAGTGGTACTTAAATCGAGGTCCTTGGTTACCTGTCCACCTTGGGCAACAGCATGGCCAATAGCATCAAACTCGCATTTGCATCAGTGGCCACTAGCTGTTGCATAGTGTTTTCTTAGCAGCTTGTCATCTTGATTACTCTTCTAGCCTTCTTTTTAGGCTGCCTGATACACAACATAAGCCAACAAAACCAGCTTGCTTGAGGGCTGCTTTATAACATTTTAATTGACCAAATTTGTAATTGTTCTGACATTGAAACAAAAAAGACATAACTACAAAAAAGAATGAAAGCATCTAACGATATTGCTAATATCTAGTCGAACCAATTTCAAGGTGAAAATAGGACATCTTGAAGGTGGTGTATAACTGACAAAACCAGTGAGTCAAATTCACAAAGGAAAGTAATAGCCTCTTATATCAAAATGTCAATGAACACACCTGTGATAAAAAAAATAGTCACTATGTTAAATTAAAAAAAAAGGGCCAGTATTAATGTCCTTTCAAAACAAAAAGATGATTTAAACTGCTTTGCCCAATCAGAAGACAAATAAACATTGAAGCTTAACTGATGCCCACAGAAATAAAATGATCTTACATTCATGGCTGATTGCAACACCAACACTGCAGTTCGACCTATTTTATAAAATCATGTGCAAAACCAAACCCAATTCCGATTGACATGAAATCAGAATCACATATCCACCCGAGCTGCTGTACACCAAACAGAGAAAAATCCTGCAGCTCGACCTACATGACAATAAGTTGGAAAACCAAACCCGATTTTGATTGACATGAAATCAGAATCACATCTTCACCTGGTCATGAGCACTATATTCCAACTGAAGTATTGAGGCCCAATGAAGCATTGAATAGTCTACAGTGCTTCAATAAACAAACGACCAAATTTGGAGTTATTGGAGTGCGTTGGCAGAATTGGCCAAAGGATACTGCCTACGATTGTAGTTGACTTAGCATGTAGTGGTTGATTAGGCAAAGTGCTTTACAACTTGTAAATTTCAGATGATTATATAGTATCTCAGAGACAGAATATGTTGTTATTGAGAACATGTTACTTGACAGAGTAGGATCTGTTATTCAGAACATATTATAGCCTTCTCCCATGATAAGAGTACTGACAGCATAAGGTTCATAGAGTTCTCCATAGAGGATAGAAGGAAATTAAATAACAGTAAAAGGTTAAATCAAGGAGCACATGTTTCAAACTATAGTACGATGGAGAGCCGAATCAGTTTTTGTAGACCTGAACACAGGAAAGGTAATTATGCCATGTAGAAAAATGAAACAGGTTCTACAATACAAAAAGAAATATGAACAGAGATAGAACAGAAGAGGAAATTAGAGGCCATGGAGGTTGCAGGAGATGACCAACATCGGAGTGCTAGAGAAGACAAGCAACATCGGCAGTAAGTCCTGCAACTTTGTCATAGTCACATTTTTTTATAATTACCTGCATACTGACATGGCATAATAATCCAATGTTCTATGACATTCTCAAAAAATGAAAGAAATGAAGAAGAACCAAAAAAAAAAAAAAAAAAAGGCAGGGGAAGGATTGAACTTACACAAGCTGCTAGCGATGAACTGTGTTTATTTTCATAAACAGCAATACATAATGTAAGTCACAAAATAAGCAGTTGATGAATTATGTTTATTTGCAGAACAGCAATCCAGATTCCAGCAGGTAGTATTTGTGCTTTTTTTTTTCCTAGTTTGTTCTCGGTGCACTAACCAAGTTGGCCGCGTGCGGGCTCCTCGGCGCCCGCGCGCGGCCGCACTCCCGGCCGCCGCGGCGCTGGAGATGCTCCACGTGGCGTCGCTCGTGCACGACGACCTGCCCTGCTTCGACGTGGGCGCCCTTCCATGCACGTGGCGTACGGCACCGGCATGGCCGTCCTCGCGGGCGACGCTCTCGGAGCCGTCGGATCCACCGGCATCTCGGCCGGCGCCACCGGCATCTCGGTCATGCAGGCCCTGACGAAGAAGTTCGGCGAGATGGCCGAGTGCTCCGCCGCCCTCGGTGGGTTCGCGCTGCGGTGCTACGGCCGCACCATCGGCGTCCTGTACTGTACGAATGAATGAAAGGTCTCACTTCAAGCTCTCGGTGCTATTTAAGTTTGGATTAATTCACCACGATGTTAGATATAAGCTCTTAGATGAAACTGAAAACATCTCAAATCTTAAGCTGTCGAATGAGAAATGTGAGGTTTACCTCGCCAAACGTAATAATCTGAATTTTGGATTGATTCTGCAAGACTTCCGTATTCAAGGTATTTCGTCACAACTCACAGCTAGAACAGAGCACTACATTTGGTTCCCCCCAAAAAGAAAAAGAAAAAGAACAGAGCATGCTCGTTCCATCCATTCTGCTTTGGCTTCTGGCCAGGCCGAGCATCTTCGATCACAACGGTCAGCGGTGACGGCAACTGGGAATCAGGCACGTTACATTTGCGTACACATTATCATGCTTCTCTTTCCAAGCCGTCATTTTCCATCAAACTTACAGAAAATTATCATCACGCAAGAGAGTACAGTAATTACATGGTGCACAGGTGACGACTGCAGTGCAGGCACGGCTAACAGCTCTCTACATGCTAATATGCTACTCTCTACCTCTATTTGCTACCAAGCAACTGCAGCTTAAACCACTTGCGCTGCCACCAAGATCTTGCAGCTTAAAACCACCAAATCCATGGAGGAAGATCACAGCCAAATGGTCCGGTCCTGTCACCGCTTCACGAATAACTCCATGTTGTAGGCATCCTTGTGGACTGAATTGGAGGCGCATTCCGAACATTCACATCAAGTGGCAGCATCCTATACTCAATCTCGAGGTCCTTCAGGACTTTGATCATCTCCTGGAGCACTAGCTCTCGCCTCACAAACCGCATACCCATGTCCTGGAAGTTGACCGTGTGCCGCAGCCATATTGATACTTTCAGCTTGTCGGTATCATCGACGTCCCGGAGTACAACCATCGCACCCGGGTACCAGTGTTCCTTCTTGTTATCAATGTAGCTGGAAATACAAGCAGAACTGATAATTAGTTCAGTGTAGCAAAATAGCTTAAATCATCATGTATGCTTTGATGAATGCAAACTAGGTTTGAATCTATATATACTCCAGTTGCAAATTATTTGTTGGCTTCATACTGATATTTCTCAAAACATGTTTTTGAAAGGTTTTCAGATAAAAGCCCTCTTTAAACTGAGCCAGGGCCTAGGCTGGGCCCTCTCTAATGTCGACTCTCTTGGGAAGTCTGATTGAACAAAACAACTGATGAAGACAGATATATACCGCAGTATTCGTTCCTTCATGAGGGCCAGTTTCTCAACAGGAGTTGCAACATGAATGGAGAAGTCAACTGCTTCTCCCATATCAGGACTTCTGTAGTAATTCATAATTTGTTTTGTTGCAAGCACACTGTTTGGATAATATATCTTCAGGTTATCATATCGGAGAAACACCGTTGTCATGATATTCATTTCCTCAACAACTACCTGAAATCAAGGCAGTGAAAACTTAAGCCAACGACTGCAGCGACATATTTGGCGGACAAAGAGCAAGGAGATTTCATTCAACTACCTGAACATCTTCAATTTCGCAACGGTCACCAACATCAAATGGATGCATCACAAACAAGAAGACAATTGCCTCAAAAATTGTCTTCAACGTATTTCCAAATACGAAAACTGCCAGGAGAAGCTGTGAACTGAGGAAGACAAAGAAATGTGTTGTTGCTACTCCCAGAATAAGAAGCCAGAGAACAAACACAATGATCCCCACAACGACATTAACCATCTGGTTCAGCTTGTTTACTGCAGTTTTTGTATCATTAAGTGTAAGGGCAAGAGCTTTGCGCTCTCTAAATGCATTCACCTACAGAAAATCCATACGGCAATGTTAAGAAAGTCATATCGAGAGCTTGTTATGACCCCATACTGTGAAGTGCAGTGATAAGATCATTACCACCCAGTTCTTGAGAGACCTCTTGCTGACCCTGATGTGCTCCTGTGCTCCTCCAAAAAGATTCATTGCTTTAACAGCCTCTTCCTTCCTCATGAATCTCATCAAGTCCGACAAGTGTACGTACCTGCATGTTTCACACATTCAAAATCAATAATCTGGATGAGAGCAAGTTGCTGTTACACTATGAACTTCAACATTTGGACTATTGAAGCAGGAGCATTTTTGGTTAATAACTCTTCATCTAACTAAGATGACAAAGAAAGACTTACTTGGAACCTGGCTTTGCTACACTGTGAAAGATCTTCTTGGCAGCTATCTTCGCCTCATATTCACTTCGTATCTGTGTCGCTGATTCATGCCCCTGATCTGTTGCCTGTTGTATCTGCTCATCCATAGTAGTTAACGTCCCAAACCGAACAATCCTCGTCAGCCTCTTCATGTTCCAAGCCGAGATGTTTTTCTGGTTGAGCTTACGAAGTGCGTCAATAGAGATCCCCTCCCCTAATTTCTCCTTGGACAGCTGCTTGCTACCTTCTCCTCCCTTAGTCACGACCCCTGATAACCGAATGTTCCTTTGCCCAGACACATTATTATTCTTGGTTGGCACCGCATCACGCAGCTCCTTTGGTATAGTTGCGCCCGCACGTTGCAGCTCCTCAAGCACATGCTGGTTTTCATCCACTAGTGGCGGTGGCGGCCCGCCTGAGAGTGTCTCGATGACGTATTGGTTGAACAATGCCTCTTGAATCCGATCAAAATATGCCGAGACATGGAAGGACGAGGCCAGTACCTTGATGATCAATGTCTTGACAAGGCGGACGAGCGTGGCGACAAGGCAGCAGAATAGTATCTTGGTCACATAGGGCAGCAGTAGTGGAGAGTTGGTCTCCTGCTGGATGTTCTTGTCAAACAACAAGTGCCAAGAGGCAAGCACCAGGCCGAGCCAGAGCGCATTCTGCACAGCACCGCGCATGCCATACACGAAGTAGAGCACACGCTTCCTCAGCAAGAGGAAGTTGCGTTCGACACCGAAGACGGCAATCCTGATGACCCATCCGGAGACGAGACGGCCACAGATGAGCACGAACACGAGGAGCTCCCACTTCCAGAGGTGCAAACCTAGCACTTTCTTCTTGGCGGACAGGATCTTCATGCTGAGACTGCAAGCCAAGGCCGCGATGATGAGGAACAAGCCGAGCCACTGCAAGACGGTCAGAGCGTCAAGCTTCCCATTCCCACGCTTCAAGTCATCGGGGATGTCGTCGTCCACGTCCTCCTCCTTCTCGTCCATGGGACCTGACTTGTTGTTGCCGGACATAAGCCCCGAGAAGGAGAAGAGGCGGCCGGACTTGGTAGGGGTCCGCGAGCCTGAAGATTTCTCGTCGATGGGAGGAGCAGAGATGGCAGGTGCCGGCTGCGGGTCCATTAGCCGGGAGCGCGTCTTGGCTCGCAGCAACGGACCCGCTCCCGCAGCAATAGAGGATGACGTGCACCGAACGACCTCGCCGTCGTCGGTGTCGGTGTCGGAGCAGGACGACGTGGAATGCCGCTCCTGGGGTTCCTGGAACGAGACGCGGCCGTCCCTTTCGAAGGACGGGTGCGCGCGCAGTTGCGCCGTCCTCCCGAGCTCGTCCATCTCCAGGCCGAGGTCGAGCGACGTCTCGCCGCCGGACGCCGCCTGCTTCTGGAGGAAGTTGCCGATGAGCCGCGTGGGCGGGTCCAACGACTGCGGCGGACGGTTCTTGAAGCTGAACGCCGCCTCCCTCCCGCCACCGTCGTCATTGTTCCAGAACTCGTAGCTCCCCTCCCGCCACACCTTGGGCGGTGACCGAGGCGAGCTGGAGCTGGTCTCGCTCGACCTCGGCCTGCTCTCGGTGTGCCCGTTCCCGTTCCCATCGATCTTCACGACGACCTCCCGGCCGCTCTTGCTTAGCGCCTGGTCCATGGCCTCGCCGCCGCCGGCAACCCCCCACTCCGCTTATACTTGGCTGCTGGCAGTGATCTGAACCTGATCGCTCGCTACTTGGCGGTGCTGCTCGCGGGACGGCGGAGCGGAAAGTTGAACGCACTGGGACGTCGGCGGGGCCGTGTCGTGTCGTGTCGTGGGGGTGGGCACTGCGAGCACAGCGTAAGAGTACGTACGTGGCATGGCATGGCAGGGGCTCGGTACCAAGGTGCGATTAGAGAATTGAGTTGTGGGGGGTAATCAAAAAGATTTGGAATATGCGTGTCCCAGTTATTAGCGAGCGACAATCATCATTACGTTGGTGCAGCGGTATAGTACAAGAAAGTGGTGGGGAACCCACGCGCAACATGTCATCTCTGCTTTCGGTTTCATTTCGTGTCAAACGTCAAGCCCCTAATATAATAATATAATAGCCCAAAATCAGAATGTGCAATAGCCACGGCCAGTAGCGATCCCTCGATTGGAAGCTATCGTGCATGTGATCTGAACCTCATCAGGCATGAACGCGTACGTACTCCTCGGCATGGGAACTTGGGTTAACATGGGAACGGAAACGTTTCCGTTTCCAGAATGCAGCAGACGTTCTCGGAACGTACGTGTTAGATGATAGATTTTCTCATGTGTCTAGGTTCCTTGTATCCCAGTCTTGTGTATACGGTTGTTATAGATGAGATCGGGTCTTTGTTTGTAGGACTCTCTATGGTATATTGTTGTAACCATAATCTGTACACGTCACCGCCGAGGGGCTGTTCCTCGTACATATATAACACGCAACCGTGGACCTAAGAAGGTACCACGTTCCACCCATTCTCACATGGTAATCAGAGCCAATATCCTAGCGGAACAAAATGGCGTTCGCGTCCTCTTCAGCCGCCGCACCCATGGCGGCGTTTTCCCCTCTTGGTCTGTTCGTGGTCATGGAGAAGCTGACCAGAAACAACCATCCCTTGTGGAAGCTCCAAGTTCTCTCTGGCCTTAGGGGTGCGGAGATGGAGAAGTTCATCGATCCAATTAGCAGCCGCCGGAGAGGTTTATCCCTCCCAAGAAGACCAGGCGACGACAAGCCGGCCGAAGATGCAAAGACCCATCGTGAACCCCGAGTTCAAGAAGTGGGTGGCTCAAGATCAACAGGTCCTTTCGTACCTGCTGGGGGTCTCTCTCTCGCGAGATTGGATCTCAGATCATGTAACACCTCTGGTGTTACGTTAACTTAAACCTGCCATGTCATCATAAGCATTGCATAAGCATTCATGATTAGAGAACCCTAACATGTGTAACTAAAATGAGTTTACCAAGTTCTAGGGTTGTTTGAGCTCTTTTGTATATCATGTGTATGTGTACACCATTTAAAAGTCACCTAAATGCTTAATTATGTTGATAAAAGTAATTAACTAAAAGCAACGTTGATGTTTGAAAGTGTATGACTAACTATGTTTAACATCCTAAACATGGTTTACAAGTCGAATAATACAAAAAACAAGAATCAAATTTGGATTTAGAATTCAAATTCTAAACCCTAGCCCAAGTGGCTAAGTGTTGGAAATTGAATATCATTTTCAATTTTGAGGAGCTAACCATAATTGATTTTCTAAATAAAAGTGGCTAACCCTTGGCACCATTTCAAAGTATAAACATTATACTTTGAAAATATGCTATTGGTTAGGTCCTAAGGTTACCAATTAATCCCTAATTAATTGCCCAAGCTTTGAATTTGAAATTCCCTTTCAAAAAAACCCCGAAATTCAAAGTACTTTTACCCCTTTTCAAATTGTGTCTAAAAATATTCAAAATTTGGAAAAACTTTAAAAATATAGATTGTATATTTCATTGGTCTCTACAAGTTTGGTAAATAAAGTTTTTCAAGTTTTTGAATAAAATTTGAAGTAATTTTAAAAGTTCAAGAAATAAGGGTTTGTCCTCTTTTTGCTTTTTAAACCCCAATTCAAAATTTATTCAGTTTCATAAAAAACTCTCTTAATCAAAGTTGTAGATCTTGAAAAGTTGAACAAATTTTATTTTTAGAGATTTTCATCCTTTATTCAAAATTTAAAAGTAATTTTGAAATCCTTAAAGTTAGGGTTTTGCCCTCTTTGCAAATTTGAAATCCAAATTCAAAAATTGTTTAAAATCTAACAAAACTTCTTAAATGAAAGTTGTAGGGCATAAAATTTTATGCAAACTGTATTTTTGGAGATTTTTGAGTGTAGTTCAATTTTTGGAAGTAATTTTGAAAAAGAGGAGGAAAAGATCTCTCTTCTACAAGACATGAACAGGAGGGGGGACACCTTGCCTCCCACCCATGCCGCCCGGTCGCCGCCGCCGCCGTGGCGCTTCTCGCCCGGCCGTCGAAACCGTGAAAACCAACCAACCACCTGGCCGAGTTCGCGAAGACGCTGGCCACCCCGTCAAGCTTCTCCTTGCTCTATATAAGCCACGGTCGCCGTCGTTTTTCGTTTTCCTCCTCCACTATCACCGCCGCCCGCCGTGCTTTCTGAAAGCATCTAGGCCCCTAATGGGTTTCG
This sequence comes from Chrysopogon serrulatus, assembly GCA_015844335.1. NCBI lineage: Eukaryota > Viridiplantae > Streptophyta > Magnoliopsida > Poales > Poaceae > Chrysopogon > Chrysopogon serrulatus. Next base: position 91,798 of record JADLZL010001958.1, on the reverse strand, counting down.
GTGATTAATGACAACATAAAATTATTGTGACTAACGTGTGTTTTGCGTAAAACAGTTTGAGTTAGGTCACGATAATGGTGATTGATTGGGCAATCAATGGTTTTCATGCCCCGACGATCGAAATCGTTTTCGGTTTTCAAAGGATGGACGACAAGGTTAAAGACGGCTAGTTCTAAGTGTCGTTTGGCGTTGGAGAGACACTTAGAGTAGCTAGGACTTTGTTTTTACCTTTGGCCGTACTATTAAGAAGGGTTTGAATGGGTAACTTGACCTAAGTGAGTCTAGTGAGTTAGGTGTGGTGCACACTTGTTCATTCTAGTCCCAGGCAGCCCTAGAATTAGCCCAAAGATCAGTAGAGTCAAAGTCATGCGAGAGGTCGCGAAAACGGAAGTCATTCGAGCCATTTTGGCTCGGCCGGACGGGCACAGACGAGGCCGGGCGCGTCCGGTCGGTGCTTGTGGGTGCCAGAGTGACCGGACCCCTCTGGCGATGGACGGGCCCTCGGTGCCATCGGCTTCGCGGTCCATGGTGGACCGGACGCTGATCAGCTGCGGCCGGGCCAGGGGTTCGGGGCGTCCGGTCACTACCCGAAGAGGTCCGAATGTGAAATTTCGGCCGGACGCGTCCGTCATGGTGGACCGGACTCGACACACGTCCGGTCAGTGTGACGCACTGCAGGTATAGTTAGCCGTTAACAGACGACCGGACGCGTCCGGTCGCCCCGACGGACGCGTCTGGTCGACCTTAGAACCGCCTGAAATACCTCTTCGTGTGGGGGTTTGTGTGGGGGGTATATATACTCCCTTACCTCATTCAATTGAGGTCTCTTGCTCATTCCAACAGCTAAAGAACACCTTGTGAGTGCTTGAGAGTGCAAGAGCCCTAGTGAGGTTGAGAGATTTGCTAATCCATTGCTTAGGACCTCATTAGTGGAAAGAGAGTAGCAAGTGTGCATCCACTCATCTCATTAGGCTTGTCTTGGTCAAGTGAGAGTTCTTGCTTATTACTCTTGGTGATCGGCATCACCTAGACGGCTCGGTGGCGATTGGGAGCATGGTGATCATCCGGTGGTGATTGTGGATGACCCATCTCATCTTGTGAGCGGTTTTGGGGGATTCACCGCGTCGGAGTGACGAAGAATCATCCCGTAGAGAGCACTTGGTCCTTGCGAGGATCAAGGGGGAGCTATACCCTTGCGCGGGTGCTCCAACGAGGACTAGTGGAGAGTGCCGACTCTCCGATACCTCGGGAAAACATCGCCGCGTTCCTCTCCCTCTCTTTACTTTGAGCATTTACATTCTCGCAATTACTTCTTGTATTTACATTGCTAGAATTGCCATGCTAGAGTAGGGTTTGGAACCTAGAGAGCAAAACTTTTGTGTCTAGAAGTCATAGAACACACATTAGGCACTAGGGGTGAAATGGGCTAGCGATAGGTTATTACCGCTGCGATTAAAATTTAGAAAAGCCCAATTCACCCCCCCTCTTGGGCATCTTGATCCTTTCACTTTCAACGGTGAAATTCGCGCACCATGCACCGCCACCATCCCTAAGCGTTTGCACACAGCTCCGCAATCTCCTTGCGCATCCACTGAGCCGGTTCTCGCCTTCCCTAGTCGTCGGGATCGCCTGGACCTCACCGTCTTCTTCTTCTCCCGCCTAACACCGCCACCGTAAGCTCTCCCCGCGGCCAGCGTTCATCCGAAAGCATCTCGAGCTCAACCGATCATGTTTCTAGCTTCACCTTGACATGTGGTTGCTTATCGGCTTCTTGGTTTCCACAGCCGAGCACCGGCGCCACCGGAACGCCGACGAGCACGCCGCCGCAGCCGCTGCCACAGCCGTCATCCCGGTTCCACTCATCCTCCAACCCGCCGCTTCCTTGTTTTGGAGTCGCGGTGAGCTCCTAAAGCCTTCCAGGGTGTTAGTTGCGCTTGTGTCGCCGTCGTTTAGCCGGAACAGTGGCATGCTAGTGGGCGCCGCCGTGTCGCTAGCGTCACGCTTGCCGCCATGCACATCCAGCGTTGCTCTGAGTGGCGTTCGTGCCGTACCATGTTCGCCCAAGGTCGCTGAGTGTGTGAGTGTGCTCGATTTCACCGAAGAGGTTCTGGAGAGCTCGGCTGCCGTGAGCCGCGCGTAGCCGAGCCACCATGGCCGTCGGCTAGCGCAAGACCCGGTGGTCAAACAGGGCCGAGAAGTAGCTCGTTGGGTGCGGCTTGGTGAGAAGAGTCCGTCGGTGCCGTTGGTTTCGTCGGAGAGGTCGCCACCGGCGAGACCTGTCAGCGTGTGTCGCCGCCGCTCTCTTGTCTGCCCGTCGGAGAAGAAAGGGGAGGAAGGAGGCGACAAGCGGGGCCAACTTGTCGGCCCAGAGAGAGGGGGAGAGAGGGAGAGGGCGCCGCTGGGGGAGCGGGCCGGGCCGTGCCACGCTACGGTCGGGCCGATGGGCCGCCTGAAGAAGCCCAAATGACGAAGCAAAGTGTTTTTCTTTTTCCAAATTAATTTTCTAAACTATTTTTCATGTTTTTGTAATAAATTAATTTAGGCAGATAAAATTGTGATAAATATATGTATGTGATCCTTGTGCTGTGCTCTACACAAAAAAAAAATGCTAACTTTGGTTTTGCAATAACTTTTATTTACAATAAAATTGCTCCTTTAATTAATAAATGCAAATTCCATTATTTTTAATAATTAAAATATAAGTCCAAAAATCATAAATTTTGTTTTGTGTGCTAATTAGGTGATGATGATCTTAATTAAAAAGTTTGACCATGATTTGACTAATTTGGTTTTATGCTTAATTAAAACCCTAATTAAGTAATGCCTTGGTTAATAATTTGTTTAATTAATCTTTAATTAATGAGTTAATTAGTGGCTTTCAACAACTGTAAAAATGGTTAATAAATTAGTAATCAAACCTTAATCACTCTAGGGTTGATTGATTTTGGAATTGAGTGATGGCCCTATGTCATTAACCCTAATGACCTTCGGCACTTTACATTGATTGCGTACCGTTAGTCGATCGTCGTCGATGTTAACTATGATCTCTTAGTGCAACTATACCGTGAAGGAAAGTTGTACTCAAGGTTCACTAACTTTCGTTGCATCATCGTCGCATGATCATTTTATATTGTGATTGCATTGTAATCATGCATCTCTCTCGTAGCTATAACGCCGGAGGAAGGAGTCGATCCGGCTCCTATTTCTGAAGAGGTCATTCAGGGGTGAGGAGTTTACTGGTGATCTCGGTGATTGGGTAGCTGAGTCTAACTTCCCCGAGCCCCAAGGCAAGCCCCGGGCTGTGGAAAACCAAACCCGATTTTGATTGACATGAAATCAGAATCACATATTCACCTGGTCATGAGCACTATATTCCAACTGAAGTATTGAGGCCCAATGAAGCATTGAGTAGTCTACAGTGCTTCAATAAACAAACGACCAAATTTGGAGTTATTGGAGTGCGTTGGCAGAATTGGCCAAAGGATACTGCCTACGATTGTAGTTGACTTAGCATGTAGTGGTTGATTAGGCAAAGTGCTTTACAACTTGTAAATTTCAGATGATTATATAGTATCTCAGAGATAGAATATGTTGTTATTGAGAACATGTTACTTGACAGAGTAGGATCTGTTATTCAGAACATATTATAGCCTTCTCCCATGATAAGAGTACTGACAAAGATAAGGTTCATACAGTTCTCCATAGAGGATAGAAGGAAATAACAGTAAAAGGTTAAATCAAGGAGCACATGTTTCAAAATATAGTACGATGGAGAGCCGAATCAGTTTTTGTAGACCTGAACACAGGAAAGGTAATTATGCCATATAGAAAAAAACTACAATACAAAAAAAAATATGAACAGAGATAGAACAGAAGAGGAAATTAGAGACCATGGAGGTTGCAGGAGATGACCAACATCGGAGTGCTAGAGAAGACAAGCAACATCGGCAGTAAGTCCTGCAACTTTGTCATAGTCACATTTTTTTAATAATTACCTGCAGTTACATTGTCTGCCTTACTGACATGGCATAATAATCCAATGTTCTATGACATTCTCAAAAAAGAAAAAAAAATGAAGAAGAACAAAAAAAAGGCAGGGTAAGGATTGAACTTACACAAGCTGTTAGCGATGGACTTACACAAGCTGGAGATGCTCCACGTGACGTCGCTCGTGCACGACGACCTACCCTGCTTCCACGCACGTGGCGTACGGCACCGGCGTGGCCGTCGTCCTCGCGGGCGACGCTCTGTTCCCGCTCGCCTACACCCATGTCATCGCTCACACCCGGTCCCCCACGCTGTCCTGCTGCGCGTCCTCGCGCGAGCGGAGCCGTCGGATCCACCGGCATCTCGGTCCTGACGAAGAAGTTCGGCGAGATGGCCGAGTTGCTACTGAACATTGGAGGCTTGGAGTTAGTAGTGTGACAACTTTATCTGGCATAGATCTAATCCCTCTTTTATTTTATCTAGACTAGATGTTCTGAGGATCAAATTCGTAATTCGGGGGGGGGGGGGGGGGGGGGAGGGGAGGAGATTCGTATGGAGAACCGTTATCCCAGCAATAGATTCGAAACTGGATTAGTTCACCACGATGTTAGATATAAGCTCTTAGATGAAACTGAAAACATCTGCTTTGTGTCAAATCTTAAGTTATCGAATGAGAAATGTGAGGTTTACCTCGCCAAACGTAATAATCTGAATTTTGGATTGGATTCTGCAAGACTTCCGTATTCAAGGTATTTCGTCACAACTCACAGCTAGAACAGAGCACTACATTTGGAATCAGGCACGTTACATTATTATCAAGCCATCTTGAATTACTTATCTTTCCAAGCCGTCATTTTCCATCAAACTTACAGAAAATTATCATCACGCAAGAGAGTACAGTAATTACATGGTGCACAAGTGACGACTGCAGGCACGGCTAACAGCTCTCTACATGCTAATATGCTACTCTACCTCTATTTGCTACCAAGCACCTGCAGCTTAAACCACTTGCGCTGCCACCAAGATCTTGCAGCTTAAAACCACCAAATCCATGGAGGAAGATAGCAAGTCCTCATCTGCAATGTCACAGCCAAATGGTCCGGTCCTGTCACCGCTTCACGAATAACTCCATGTTGTAGGCATCCTTGTGGATTGAATTGGAGGCGCATTCCGAACATTCACATCAAGTGGCAGCATCCTATACTCAATCTCGAGGTCCTTCAGGACTTTGATCATCTCCTGGAGCACTAGCTCTCGCCTCACAAACCGCATACCCATGTCCTGGAAGTTGAGCGTGTGCCGCAGCCATATTGATACTTTCAGCTTGTTGGTATCATCGACATCCCGAAGTACAACCATCGCACCCGGGTACCAGTGTTCCTTCTTGTTATCAATGTAGCTGGAAATACAAGCAGAACTGATAATTAGTTCAGTGTAGCAAAATAGATTAAATCATGTATGCTTTGATGAATTGTATGATCTACTAGATAGCTGCAAACTAGGTATGAATCTATATATATACTCCAGTTGCAAATTATTTTTTGGCTTCATACTGATATTTCTCAAAACATGTTTATGTTTACTTTGAAAGGTTTTCAGATAAAAACCCTCTTTAAACTGAGCCAGGGCCTAGGCTGGGCCCTCTCTAATGTTGACTCACTTGGGAAGTCTGATTGAACAAAACAATTGATGAAGACCAATATATACCGCAGTATTCGTTCCTTCATGAGGGCCAGTTTCTCAACAGGAGTTGCAACATCAATGGAGAAGTCAACTGCTTCTCCCATATCAGGACTTCTGTAGTAATTCATAATTGGTTTTGTTGCAAGCACACTGTTTGGATAATATATCTTCAGGTTATCATATCGGAGAAACACCGTTGTCAGGATATTCATTTCCTCAACAACTACCTGAAATCAAGGCAGTGAAAACTTAAGCCAACGACTGCAGCGACATATTTGGCGGACAAAGAGCAAGGAGATTTCATTCAACTACCTGAACATCTTCAATTTCGCAACGGTCACCAACATCAAATGGATGCATCACAAACAAGAAGACAATTGCCTCAAAAACTGTCTTCAACGTATTTCCAAATACGAAAACTGCCAGGAGAAGCTGTGAACTGAGGAAGACAAAGAAATGTGTTGTTGCTACTCCCAGAATAAGAAGGCAGAGAGCAAACACTATGATCCCCACAACGACATTAACCATCTGGTTCAGCTTGTTTACTGCAGTTTTTGTATCATTAAGTGTAAGGGCAAGAGCTTTGCGCTCTCTAAATGCATTCACCTACAGAAAATCCATACGGCAATGTTAAGAAAGTCATATCGAGAGCTTGTTATGACCCCCATACTGTGAAGTGCAGTGATAAGATCATTACCACCCAGTTCTTGAGAGACCTCTTGCTGACCCTGATGTGCTCCTGTGCTCCTTCAAAAAGATTCATTGCTTTAACAGCCTCTTCCTTCCTCATGAATCTCATCAAGTCTGACAAGTATATGTACCTGCATGTTTCACACATTCAAAATCAATAATCTGAATGAGAGCAAGTTGCTGTTACACTATGAGCTTCAACATTTGGACTATTGAAGCAGGAGCATTTTGGTTAATAACTCTTTTGAACATCTGCAGTTCATATTTGCAACTGGAACAGTACATTTGTTTATATGATCATGACTGAAAAAACAACTTACAATAATAGAGCCTGCAAACATCTAACTAAGATAACAAAGAAAGACTTACTTGGAACCTGGCTTTGCTACATTGTGAAAGATCTTCTTGGCAGCTATCTTTGCCTCATATTCACTTCGTATCTGAGTCGCTGATTCATCCCCCTGACCTTTTGCCTGTTGTATCTGCTCATCCATAGTGGTTAACGTCCCAAATCGAAAAATCCTCGTCAGCCTCTTCATGTTCCAAGCCGAGATGTTTTTCTGGTTGAGCTTACGAAGTGCGTCAATAGGGATCCCCTCCCCTTTCTCCTTGGACAGCTGCTTGCTACCTTCTCCTCCCTTCTTAGGCGTGACCCCTGATAACTGAATGTTCCTTTGCCCAGACACATTATTCTTGGTTGGTACTGCATCAAGCAGCTCCTTTGTTGGTATAGTTGCGCCCGCACGTTGCAGCTCATGAACCTCCTCAAGCACATGGTTTCCATCCACTAGTGGCAGCCCACCAGAGAGTGTCTCGATGACGTATTGGTTGAACAGTGCCTCTTGAATCCGATCAAAATATGCGGAGACATGGAAGGACGAGGCCAGTACCTTGATCAGCAGTGTCTTGACAAGGCGGACGAGCGTGGCGACAAGGCAGCAGAATAGTATCTTGGTCACATAGGGCAGCACTGGAGAGTTGGTCTCCTGCTGGACCTTCTTGTCAAACAACAAGCGCCAAGAGGCGAGCACCAGGCCGAGCCAGAGCGCGTTCTGCACAGCACTGCGCACGCCATACACGAAGTAGAGCACACGCTTGTTCCTCAGCAAGAGGAAGTTGCGCTCGACACCGACGACGGCGATCCTGATGACACATCCGGAGACGAGACGGCCACAGATGAGCACGAACACGAGGAGCTCCCACTTCCAGAGGCGCAAACCTAGCACTTTCTTCGCGGACAGGATCTTTATGCTGAGACTGGAAGCCAAGGCCGCGACGATGAGGAACAAGCCGAGCCACTGCAAGACGGTGAAAGCGTCAAGCTTCCCCCCACGCTTCAAGTCGTCGGGGATGTCGTCGTCGTCCACGAATGCTAATGGGTCGTCGTCCTCCTCCTCGTCCATGGGACCTGACTTGTTGTTGACGGACATAAGCCCAGAGGAGAGGCGGCCGGACCTGGTAGGGGTCCGCAAGCCTGAAGATCTCCGCTCCTCGTCGATGGGAGGAGGAGACGCCGGCTGCGACTGCGGCGGCGGGTCCACTAGCCGGGAGCGCGGCTTGGGTCGCAGCAACGGACCCGCTCCCGCGGCAGTAGAGGATGACGTGCGCCGAACGACCTCGCCGTCGTCGGTGTCGGAGCCGGAGGAGCAGGACGACGTGGAGTGCCGCTTTTGGGGTCCTTCCGGCGGTTGCTGCGGCGGCGGCGACATCGAAGACTGAGGCGGACGGTTCTTGAAGCTGAACGCCTCGGTGGCGGCGGGGCGCCCGCCAGCATCATTGTTCCAGAACTCGTAGCTCCCCTCCCCGCCACCATCGTCATTGTTCCAGAACTCGTAGCTCCCCTCCCGCCACACCTTGGCCGGTGACCGAGGCGAGCTGGTCTCGCTCGACCTCGGCCTGGAGTTGGTGCCGGAGGCCGCGTCCCTCGCCTTCCCCACGCCGCCGTCGCCGTGCCCGTTCCCGTTCCCATCGATCCCCAGGCCGCTCTTGCTTGGCGCCTGGTCCATGGCCTCGCCTCGCCGCCGCCGGCAACACTACACTCCCTGGACGTCGGCGGGGCCATCTCGTGGGGGCACCTGCGACCGAGCGCACCAGCCACGTCGCGTACGTGGCATGGCAGGGGTTCGGTACCAAGGTGCGATTAGAGAACTGAGCTAGTGCGAGGGACATGGAATCATTACGTTGGTGCACCGGTATAGTAAGAAGAAGAAAGTGGGGCAACATGTATCTCTGCTTTCGGTTTCGTGTCAAACGTCAAGCCCCCCCTAATTAATAGCCCAAAATCAGAAGAATGTGCAATCGCCACGGCCAGTAGCGATCGATCGATTGGAAGCTAAGGACAGCAGGCAGCGGGAACTTGGGTTAACATGGGAACGGAAATGTTTCCGTTTCCAGAATGCAGACAGACGTTCTCGGAACGTACGGACCGAAACGTGGGCTATATTCCTCTTCCCAGGCTGCTAATTAAAAGCGGGATCCACGTAGAAGCATGCCAACAGTCGATGGGGACCTTCGTCTTTGAAGGCGGTGCGACGTGTACAAATCCAATTTAGACTAACATAACACAGTGGATTTGTTTAATTTAACTAGTACATATACAGTCATACTATAAGCCTGGCCGTATATTACCAAAAAAAGGAAAAAAAGAAAGAAAAGCCTGGGCGTTGGAACACTTGCTAATGTGATGACACAACACAATTGGTCCGCTAACGCAAGACGAAGGCCGTCATCGGAGCTAAGAAATGCAAACCGCCAGTGTCTGTATCATTCATTAGTCATTAGAGAGAAAAATGGCCGAGCCTTCCGTTTGCAGTGTGGATCCCCACCACCACCACCACCGCCGCCGCTCGCCGGAATACAACGCCCTCCTCCTCGCCGGCGCGCGCCTGGGCCCACTGAAGCAAGCCCACGCGCGGCTCCTCGTCTCGGGCCACGCCCACTCCTTACCGCTCACCACCAAGATCGCCACGCTGGCGGTCGCGGCGGGCGCCGCCTCCTACGCGCACCTCCTCGCCGCCTCCCACCCGTCGCCCGACTCCTTCCTCTTCTGCTCGCTCACGCGCGCCGCCGCCGCGCGCCGGGGCCTCCCCTGCCGCCGCGCTCGCCTTCTACCGCTGCCTCCTCGCCGCCGCGCTCCCCTTCTCCAGCTTCGCCTTCACCGCCGTCGCCAAGGCCTGCGCCGACCTGTCCGCGCTCCGCGCCGGGATGGCCGTCCACGCGCACGCCGTCCTCCTCGGCTTCGGCTCCGACCGCTTCGTGCAGACGGCGCTCGTCGTGCTCTACTCCAAGTGCGGGAGGCTGGACGTCGCGCGCAAGCTGTTCGACGCGATTCGTGACCGGGGCGTGGTCGCTTGGAACGCGATGATCTCGGGGTACGAGCAGAACGGGCTCGCTGGACGGGCCATCGAGGTGTATAGGGAGATGCGGATGGCCGGGGAGGCTCCTGATTCCGCGACGCTTGTGGCCACGCTCTCTGCCTGCGCGCAGGCTGGCGCTCTGGACTTGGGACGTGAAGTGGAGAGCCTCATTGTTTCTGAAAGGATGGAGATGAATGTGGTTCTTGGCGCTGCGCTTGTCAACATGTACGCCAGGTGTGGGCTTGTGAGCAAGGCTCGTGAGTGGTTTGATGTGCTTCAGGAACGCAATGTGGTTACGTGGACCTCCATGATCGCGGGGTATGGCATGCACGGACATGGTGGCGAGGCGGTCAAACTGTTTGATTTGATGAGACGGCAAGGGCCGCCACCCAATGATGTCACTTTTGTTGCGGTTCTGTCTGCGTGCGCGCATGCTGGATTGGTCAGTGAGGGTCGGGATGCTTTTGCTTCGATGAAGAGTGTGTATGGATTGGTCCCTCGTGCTGAGCACTATTGCTCTATGGTTGATGTGTATGGAAGGGCGGGACTTCTTGATGATGCGATGCAGTTTATACACGACTCTATACCGGGAGAGCCTGGGCCTGAGGTTTGGACGGCTATGCTCGGTGCATGCAAGATGCACAAGAATTTCAGTCTTGGAGTGGAGGTTGCTGAGCGACTGATTGCTCTTGAGCCTGAGAATCCATCTCACCGTGTGCTGCTTTCTAATATATATGCTTTATCTGGTAAAATGAACCATGTTGAGAAGGTGAGGAATACAATGATCAAGAGAAGATTGAAGAAGCCAATAGGATATAGCTTGATTGAGATTGCTGGTGTTGCTCATTTGTTTCGCATGGGTGAGAAGTCTCACCCCAGAACTCCAGAGATTTACCAATATCTGGAGAAACTGATCCATAGGATTACTGATGCTGGTTATGCGCCTGAAACTGACTCAGTGCTGCATGAGTTGGAAGAAGAGGAAAGGGAGTTTGCAGTAAGATACCATGGTGAAAAACTGGCTGTAGCCTTTGGACTCATGATGACCTCTGGGTGCACCGCTCCAATCAGGATAATAAAAAACCTGCGGATATGTGGGGATTGTCATCTGGCTATCAAATATATGTCAGCCGTGGAGAATCGAGAGATAATTGTCAGAGATATGCATCGGTTTCACCATTTCAAAGCTGGAAAATGTTCCTGTCAGGAATATTGGTGATGAGCCCTCCTCTGTCGTAAGCTAAAATTTGCAGGTATGGTTACAGTATTGAGTTTTCAATGTATATGGATGATGCGTTACAGTTGACAGTTATCAAGAACCTTTATAAACTATACAAGGATTGTGGTAATAGCTTCGTATATTTTTTTGCTGTTGTGTTACATACTGAACTTTGTAATTTCATTACCTGTGTAATGAAATTCTGTTTCGACCGGTGTGGAAAAAAAATATATAAGGCATGTGGTTTTCGAAGTGTTTGCAAATTTTAGTTAGTCATTTTTTTTTCCACAGGGTGTGGCCTATAGTAATACAAGTATCGATAATAATCCTTGGTAGTAGTCGTGTCGGTGGTAATACTTTATATGGGGATAGGATACCGATGACTTGTAATGCTTCAGCATAACCTTTTCCCCATAATAGCTTGTTGTTTTGTTGTTTCTAGAATTCTAGTAGTAGTAAAGTTAAATTACAGTACTAATCTCTGGCTACGTTCTACAGCGTTTGCGTTTATCTAAATACAAGGTTCAAGCACCCCCCCCCCCCTGTAACCCCCAACCGACCAATCTTTGTATTTGATCTTAGCGTATTGTTTTGTAGATGATGTGAAGTTGATAAAAGTTTCTACTGATGGAGTTCCATTTCTTATTTTTGCTAGTGTTGAACTTGCTGAAATGCTTGTAAGATTATACTTTATCCTTTTACAGGAAAAAAATTCTTTGCAGCTAGTATATCCTCAAAAGTGATGAGCTGCATAGTGACTTTATGCTGACAAATGCTGATAGAAATTGATTATTTCCTGCGGCCCTATTGAAGATCCGTCACCAGTGGCTACTGCTAGAAGAATATCAAATATTTAAGTTTGAACATTTGGAAGGCTTGATTTCTTACAAAGTAACAGTTGGTCTTATAACTTTGTCTGAATACCATTTTTTGCAGTTTGATACTGATCAGAATTTGTTATCTCTTGTCCAGGTAATACTGTTCATTTGCATTTTTGTTTCTACACATATTTTGTACCTATATGCTCTGGTCTTGATCGGAGTTGGATTAATTCTTGTAGTCAGTTTGCATTATCTTTTCTGTTTTTATGTTGTTATTTTATATGACTTTATTATTCTAAATTCACAGTTCTGCATATTCTGTACCTATATGCTCTGACTGCTGTTTTTGACGTTGTATCAGCTATGAGTACTTTGTGCTCATGACATTTCATTTCTGTTTCTAGATATTAGGGTCCAAATCTTATGAGCTTTTTTATCTAAATCTAATCTCTATTATTCCCTGTCTGAGGCCAAAGGTTTGACACAGCTTGCATTGGATTGAGTGCTCAGTGCTGGAAGTAGTCTCTCTCTTTTTTAAAAAAAGTTTATGGCAGGCTTTCTACTGCTTTGACTGGGTATTTTACGCTGATCTTTATATTCTTAATACAATGATATGCAGTTCTCTCATGTACTTGACAAAACTTTGTGATCCTATTCGAATTTGCTGTTACAATTTCACTAAGGCTGAACTATACACTGCTGTAATCATTGCAGGTCATTTGCTTTTTTTTCCCCTCTCTATTAGCCTGTATTACTGGTCCTTACTAGGACTCCACATTTTTTAATCAGAATGGCTTTGACCCATCCGCTGCACTTTGGGTTTGTGGTTGTTTTGCTATTACATTGGTTGCAGTAGCGTGATAATATTCTGAGTGCTTTATACCAATAAATTATTTGACTGTAGACTTGTTTTCACTCCTATCAGGATGTTGCTGTTTTTCATTGTTTTATAGTAACTTGCATCTTGATTTCAGGGAGCGAAGTATAATGAAGCAGGATGTTGATGGCCACAGTATTCATCTGAGGATGACATGAGAAGTTTATTTGAAGGATGTGGCAGTATCACAACGATTGATTGACTGCATCCCTTTCCTGATAGTGGGAAATTGAAGCTTATTGCATTTCTCACTGTTAAGGTCAGTTAAGCCAGTTTTTCTTCTTTTTAGTTCAGTATTCCTGTTCATTTGGGGACATCAACTTATTACATGTTCAATGTTCTTATTCCATAACTAGATGTCGATCTAACTTGTTAACAGACCTGGGTTAGGAACGTAGTATGGTCTTCTGTATGATGTTAAATTTTCAGCGGTTCAGCCTTGAATCTGTATGGTCCTAACTCCATTTTTAATTGCACGTAATCATAGAACTGAACTGAAACTGAAATGTCTACAATGACTGCTGCTCTGTGATTTTTGCTGTAAGGTTTTGCCAGAACTACATAATTGCTAAGTTTCAAATGTATCTGTGTTATCTGACTGACTATTCTTGCTCAGACTGATGCTGCCGACTAGAGAGCATTAGCTATGGATGGTGAAGATATGTAAGCATAGACATCCTTCTGTGCTACCCCTCGTTCTTTTAATCATGGGTAGTGACATTCTTGATATCCATTTCAAAGTATTAGAGATATGTATGTATAGCTGACTTGTATTAGTACCATATTGTAACTTGTACATGTACTGCAAGCCATGCCGGCTATATATATATGAGGTCACCCCCCCTTTATGGGTGTGCGGTGTTTTACCTCTAAACATACTCTTCTACATGGTATCAGGCTTCTAATTTCCTGGACCTCCTCTGCCCTAATTCCCCTCCGCTGCCCTAAATCCCGTGCGCCGCCCACCAGGCCCGCACACAACCCACCTTCACCGCGCCGCCTCCAGGCTGCGCGCCCTATCCAGGTCGCACCTTCCCCTGGTTGCTCCACCCTGGTGCTGCCATGACGACGGAATCTTCCTCCTCATCGGCGACCAGCGGCTCCATCAGCTCCGGCACGCTGCCTGCAATGTCCGACGCCGTCGCCCGGTCTTTGTCACGCCATACGCCTCCGTCAACGTCAAGACTCACATCCCGTCGAGCTTGACCTCCGGCTGCCGAACTACAACAAGTGGAACGCCTTCTTCACCGCCATGTGCGGCAAGTTTGGCCTTCTAGGTCACGTCGGACGGCACCATCGACGACGCCCGTCCCCGCTGACTCCACCTGGACTCAGCCGGATGCTTGTGTCCGCAGCTGGATGTATGGATCCATCTCCGACGGTGTACTGGATCTGGCCATGGCGCCAGACCAGACTGCTCGCGACCTCTACACCGCCATCCGCGATCTGTTCCAAGCGAACCAGGAGCCGCGTGCAGTCATCCTGAACCAGGAATTCTCTTCCCACACTCAGGGTGATATTCCCATCGAGACTTACGCCTCAAAGCTGAAGCTGACTGCCGACGCTCTTCGCGACGTCGGCCACTCCGTCGCAGACCGTCAGCTCGTCCTCCAATTGCTGAACGGCCTCAACCCGCGTCTCGCGAACACGGCTGACATCATCGCCAACACGACGCCGCTGCCCTCCTTCACCTCGGCGGTCAACATGCTGCGCCTGAAGGAACTTCGCCTCGGTGGCGAGGTCAAGGTCGCTTCCAACAGCGCCCTTACTGCCTCGACAACGGCAGCCTGCACATCTGCCGCCTGCCACTCTTCGACCTCGTCCTCTCCCCCTCGCAACGGTGGCAAGGGCAAGGGCAAATGGAAGGGTAAGGCTGGCAGCAGCGGCAACACCGGCGGTGGTGGCCGCAAGCCACAACAGCAGCAGTCTGGCCGAGGTAACCAGGGTGGGGCGCACCCTGGCGTTCAGCCTGCTGGCCCGTGGGTCTGCTACAACCCCTGGACATGGGGTCCCCAGCAGCCGTGGCGTCCCCCGATGGCGCCTCCACCTCAGGCACATACAGCCTTCGCCCCGCCGCAGATTTCTTCTCCTACGCCGGGACCAACTACCTACCCTGCACCAGGAGGCTGGGATCAGGCAGGACTCATTGCTGCCCTGAACCAGATGGCTCTTCAGGGCGCCTCTCCATGGGTCCTCGACACCGGAGCGACATCGCACATGTCCTCCCATGACGGTATCCTACTTACTCGTCTTCCCCATTCGCCGTCTTTCATTACCGTCGGCAATGGTTCTTCAATTCCAATTTGTAGTCGTGGCACTTCCTGTTTATCTATAGCTGATCAAAACTTTTATCTCAACAATGTTCTTGTCGCTCCTAATCTTGTTCGTAACCTACTATCTGTCCGACAGCTTACCCGCGACAATAATTGTTCTATTGAGTTTGACGCTTTTGGCTTTTCTGTTAAGGATCCGAAGACCGGGACCGTGATTCTTCGCTGCAATAGCGATGGGGACCTCTACACCATCCCCTCACCGCCTCCATCTACAGACACCTGCCATCTCGCCACTGTTTCAGCATCTACCTGGCATTCACGTCTCGGTCATCCTGCGCCCGCAGCCATAGTGTCGCTTAATAAGTTATCAGCTATTTCATGTAAACATACTCTTCGTGGTCTTTGTCATGCTTGTCAACTTGGCAAACATTTTAGATTACCATTTACCAGTTCATCGTCTAGCACTACAGTACCTTTTGAACTCGTTCATTGTGATGTTTGGACATCCCCAGTGCTTAGTATTTCTGGTTTCAAATATTACCTCGTCATTGTCGATGATTATAGTCAATACTGTTGGACTTTCCCAATGAGGCACAAATCTGAGGTTCATACTCATATTGTCAATTTTGTTGCTTACGCTCATACCCAGTTCAGCCAGTCTGTTCGCTGTTTTCAGGCCGATAACGGTACCGAGTTCGTCAACAATGCCACTGCTACGTTCCTCGCTGCACGTGGTGTTCTTCTTCGTGCCGTGCCCTTACACCTCCGCTCAGAATGGCAAGGCTGAACGGATGCTGCGCACCTTGAACAATACTATTCGGACCTTACTGATTCATGCCTCTATGCCTTCCTCCTATTGGGCCGAAGCCTTAGCCACCGCAGTTGTTCTGCTCAACCGGCGCCCCTCGTGTCCATCACCAATGACATTCCTTATCATCGCTTAACATAAAAAGATGCCAGATTACTCAATGCTTCGCGTCTTGGTATGCATTGCTATCCGAATCTTAGTGCCACGACCCCTCACAAATTGGCTCCTCGCTCATCGGCTGCGTGTTCCTCGGTTACCCCTCCTCACAAAAGGGTTATCGATGTCTTGATCTCACCACACGTCGGGTGATCATCTCTCGGCACGTCGTCTTTGATGAAACTAATTTTCCGTTTGCGGCTAGCAAAATTTTCGTCTCTGGACTCTCTTGATTTCCTTGTGCGGGGACATCTTCATGCATCTCCTCGGCTAGATGTGGGCGATACACGTGCTCGGCCCGGGCGTGGGCGATACACGTGCTTCGGCCAGGGCGTGGCTGACACGGACCCCCGCCATAATCTGCATGGTTCGGTCCGCGACGCCCCGTACCCGGTGCTTCCTCGGCCGGCGTCCGACTCGACCTTGGTGCTGCGGCGGCACCTGGCGCTCCTCGGTGCCTCTCCGACCAGCACCGGCCACGACTTTTTCGGCGCTGCTGGACCTTGGCGCTTCCTCAACCCACAGCCCGGCGCGTGCCTTCGCTTTCTTTGCCTCTTCGGCGGCACGGCACCTTCTACACCGGCCTCGGCGCCGGTCTTGGTGCCCGCCGGCGTTCAGCACCCGCCTCTTTGAGTTCCGCACCCATTTGCTATTGCGGGGAGCACGGCCCCCGCCATTGGGCACCGGGCCTCTCCCGTGTCTGACGAGCGGAGATTTCCGAGAACGTCTTCATGCTCCAATATTGCCTACTCCGTTCCAGCACAGGGAACACTCCGGTAGCCGTCTCCGATTTCTCACGCCCTCTGCAACTTCACATGGGACATCCGCGGTCCACGGTCCAGCGTGCGCCCACCGCCATCCCGCCTTGTGACTCGAGCTCGGGCGGGCTCTCTCGCCTCCGCCACCTGTGGCCCCAGGGCTTCTCGGCGACCGGCGACACATGCGTCTCCTCTGCCCCAACCAACTATCGCGGTGCCCTCGGCTGATCCAAATTGGCGTCTTTGCGATGGTGGACGAGTACAAGGCCCTCATCGACAATGGCACTGGGCGGCTTGTACCACGACCACCTCGTGCTAATGTCGCCTCCGGCAAGTGGATCTTCAAGCACAAGTACCACTCCGACGGTTCTCTTGCCCGCCATAAGGCCCGGTGGGTTGTTCGCGGGTTCTCACAAAGAACACGGCATTGACTACGACGAAAACTTTCAAATCGGTTGTCAAACCAAATGACAATACGTGTTGTGCTCGGTCTCGGCCAGATCTCACTCTTGGCCGATCCATCGGCTCGACATCAAGAATGCTTTCCTTCATGGTCACTTGGAGGAGACGGTATATTGTCGGCAGACCACCTGGTTTCGTCGACCCAACCATGCCCGATCATGTCTGCTTGCTGCAAAAGTCTTTGTATGGACTCAAACAGGCCCCTCGGGCGTGGTACCAGGCTTCGCCCCGCTACATCCGCACTTTGGGCTTCCGCTTCAAAGATCGACACTTCTCTTTTTGTCTACAAAGAGGGCTGTCACGTTGCTTACTTGTTGCTCTATGTTGATGACATCATCCTCCTCACGGCATCTTCGGGTGTTCTTCCGCACCGCATCACCACGCGTCTACACTCGGAGTTCGCCATGACAGATTTAGGGCATTTGCATCACTTTCTCGGGATTTCTGTCACTCGTTCTGGCGATGGTCTCTTTTACGTCACAAATGCGGCGGTATGCGGTGGATCTGCTTCAGCGTGCCGGCATGGCCGAATGTCACTCTACAAATGACACCCGCTTGACACTCGTGCCAAATTATCTGCCACGCACGGTGCTCCGGTTGAGGATGCTTCTCAAGATGCGAGTCTTGCCGGCGCGCCCGGTATCTTACGCTAACTCGTCCGGACATCGCCTATGCTTTGTTCAGCAAGTGTGCCTTTTCATGCATGATCCACGCGAGCCACATCCGGCTTTGATCAAGCGGATTCTGCGCTACGTCAAGGGTACGTTGTCGACAGGTCTTCACATTGGCGTTGGACCGGTTGATCGCCTTACAGACCTACTCGGATGCGGATTGGGCTGGCTGTCCCGATTCTCGGCGTTCTACTTCGGTGCTTTGTGTCTTCCTTGGAGATAATTTGGTGTCTTGGTCTTCAAAAGCGGCGGACAACGCCTCTCGTTCGATCTTTGAGGCTGAGTATCGTCTTTGCCGCCCATGCTTTGCGTAGTCTTGCTGGCTACAACAGCAGCTTCTTCAGGAGCTTCATGCGCCCTTGTCTTCAGCAACGATTGTTTACTTGCGACAACGTTAGTGCAGTATATATGACGGCTAACCCAGTTCATCATCGTCGCACGAAGCATATAGAGATTGATATTCACTTTGTCCGCGAAAAAGTTAGCTTGGGACAGGTTCGGGTGCTCCATGTTCCATCCTCTCATCAGTTCGCGGACATCATGACCAAAGGCTTGCCTGTACAGTTGTTTGCTGACTTTCGGTCCAGTCTTTGCGTCCGAGATCCTCCCGCTTCGACTGCGGGAGGGTATTAGAGATATGTATGTATAGCTGACTTGTATTAGTACCATATTGTAACTTGTACATGTACTGCAAGCCATGCCGGCTATATATATATGAGGTCACCCCCCCTTTATGGGTGTGCGGTGTTTTACCCCTAAACATACTCTTCTACACAAAGGAGGAACTTATTTGAAAATCCAGTTCTACAAACGGAACCATGAGGAAGAAGATTTTGCACTAAAGTTGATGAGGGATGTAATATGACATGTTGGAAGTACCATGGGATATAACAGTACATATGTTGGAACTCTACCATGGGATATAATAGCTGATGATATGAAAAAGCTCTTTTCTGATTGCAAAAGCTTTGTCCATTTGATCTGGAACTGACAAGGTGACAGATGATTCAAAAGGTTATGTGGATGTTGGTTTTTTTTGTTTTCTGATGGCACATCTCTTGATGTTCATCTTATAAGGAGTTTTGGCGTCTTGTCCATTGTATAGAACAGTAGTCACATGGGTATTATGAATTTGGGCCTGGTTCTGGATACCCAGCTAACTGAGACTGCTGCTACTACTGAAACTTCATCTAGAAGGAGACAAGGCTGAAGAAAACAAATCGGGACTGATCACTTATGTACAGCCTGCTGCTGTGAACTCTTTCAAGCAAATCAGCTGTTGTGCTTTAACTATCTTCTGTGGTGATGAAATGTGGCTACGTAGTAGCTGATGTAATTCTTGCCGCCCTTGTGGAAATTTTGAGTGCGTGAATAGATTTTATTTTCTGAGAGCTTTATGTGCTTCAAGTGCTGTAAATATCTTTTATAGTGAGCGTACGTGTGAAGCCTGTAATTCCAAATTGTAGATAACTCTTATACAGAATATCATCAGCTATTATATCCCATGGTAGAGTTGAAACAGTGTTGAAACGCAGCACATGCTATCCTTGCTTGGATCCTATTTTGAAGAGAATTGGGGAGTATTAAATTTAAATCCCCTTATCAGTGACGCTAATTTGAGTAATTTGGATACATATGAAATATGGGATTCAAACAAAAGTGTTGAAGTTTCGGCTTATACGGAACATTATATTCGAATCGTATGGGGAAGATCATTTTACTAGTCCTACGTTCAAAAAAGATGTGAAATATTTAAAGGAAAAAGTCTACTTTTGCTCCCTCAACTTTCGTGAAAGTCTACTTTTTCTCCCTGAACTCTAAAACCAGACCAACAGCCTCCCTCAACTTTTCAAACCATGCACTTTTCCTCCCTGGAGTGGTTTTGACGGTGGTTTTGCTACAGTAACAGTGGTTTTGTCTTTTTCTTTTTTATTTTTTTGGCTGAATTTTTAAAAAATTGTAGTAAATCACAAAAAATCATAAAATAGAAAATCTAATTTTATTGGACTCCACATGAGTAGATCTATATAGTAAATATATAATATGGTATGTTTTAGTTTAAATTTTTTGATAGTCTTTTTATTTATTTATTTTGGCTGAATCTTTGAAAAATCATAGTAAATCATAGAAAAATCATAAAATGGAAAATTCAATTTTGTTGGGCTCCACATGAGTAGGTCTACACAGTGAATATATAATATGGTATGCTTTAGTCTAACAAAATAGTTATAGAAGCTATATTTATGAATTATTTTAATTAATTACAAAAAAGCATAGATTTAAAGCTACAGCAAGAACTTTGTACTAAAATATACTATATTATATGTTTATTTATAGAACTACTCATGTGGAGTCTAAGGAAATTAGTTTCCATTTTTTGATTTTTGTGTGATTTACTATAATTTTCAAAGATTCGGCCAAAATAAATAAAAAAGAAAAAGACTAGCAAAAATTTTGTACTAAAGCATACCATATTATATATTCACTGTGTAGATGTACTCATATAGAGTCCAACAAAATTAGATTTTCTATTTTATGATTTTTTGTGATTTACTGTGGTTTTTTAAAAATTCAGCCAAAATAAATAAAAAAGAAAAAGACAAAACCACTGTTACTGTAGCAAAACCACCATCAAAACCACTCCAGGGAGGAAAAACGCATGGTTTGAAAAGTTGAGGAAGGTTATTTGTCCGGTTTTTGGGTTCAGGGAGGAAAAATAGACTTTTGTGAAAATTAAGGGAGCAAAAATAGACTTTTTCCATATTTAAATGTGACTCTAGCATCTTGTTTGTTAGACTGTCAGCCCATTTAAAGCATGTAAGCGTGGGCCGTAGCCCATCCAGTCCAATAGCGCGTGGTCGCTGTTCACATGGACACATTCCCATACTCCTGTGGCCCAGTCCTCGCTATACTATTTTACATCTTGCTGCAGAAAATCTGCTAAAATAACTTCTTGCTGCAGAATTTAATTTAACTCAATTGACATACTTTTCTGCAGCTTATATGCCTCATTGAACTCTAGTATGGTATCAGAAAAAGACAAGAAGCTAGTGCCTACAGGGAAATTTGGTTTTGCTCTGCATTGGACAGGCTGCTTGGAATCAAATAGACATGTGAAGGCAGATAAGTTTCCATATAAACTTTTCCAGCTTAATTTTCTATTGTAACGACCCTGAACTTTTGGCAAATCTTAATCCACAACTAAGCAGCTAATCATCGGTAGAAACAAGTATTATGACTTCTGCCTACTCCATATAAGTTTATTAGCTTGTAGAAAGCATGAGTAAAGGGTGACCATCAACTCAAAACACTCCCAGGGTTCCCTCTGTTGGAAATTCGTGCAGATGCATTGTAGTTTGTGATGAAAGGCTCGTTGAGTCGAGGTATTGTAGCTTGTAAATTCACGGTAGCTGGATCAAAAGGGGAATGTGCATTTCCGTGTGCAGCAAAGCTGATTGTTGTGTTTGGTTGCACATGATTCCAGTTTGAGCATTGAGATTCCTGGCTTTCTTTTGGAGAAATGCCCAAGATCCTAGACGTGGATCAAACGAACGGTGAACATGACACTGAGCTAACTTTGGAAAGGTGTAGTCAGCAATTCAGCATAGTAGTAAATGTTTGAAAAATAAATACCATCAGCTTATTAAGCAAAAACTGGAGAAAAAATCAGCAGGAACCAACTCAAAAAGAAAAATCAAAAATAAAAATCCCAGAATTTTAAAAAAAAAAATTAAGATGCGGTGAGCGTGGATCGAACACGCGACCTTCAGATCTTCAGTCTGACGCTCTCCCAACTGAGCTATCCCCGCTGAACTGTTCAAATTTAACTTATCTATAATAAAAAGTTTCCCTAGACCTTTCCAGTGGTATTACCTTGTCATCCACATCCAATACTCACTACATCACTACATTACCACTTATAGCCAGGATATGGTAATAAGACTGCACGCATGGAAAATATATATGAAGTACCGAATATCTAAATCACATGTAGGAAAAAGGATACATCAAATTTCTTTCATCTATTAATTGATTTATTATTTTTTCCCAAAGTGCACACATACATGGTATTTCTAACCCCACTCCAAAAACAGAAGACTAAAGCTAAAATCCCGAGTTATTTGTATAATCTCAAAAACCTATGTCACTTGCTTCATGGAACACCAATATGAACACCCTCTATTTCAAGTATTCTGTATCATCCACTCTCAAAACTTCTGACTACTGTAATCTGTACAGTTGCTCAAAGAAATCCACACTTTGATGAAGATCCATTTTTTCTAAATTCTTCACAAGGTGCAGGGAAAACTTCATGTGCCTCTCCAAACACGGACTCACAGTGCCACCTGTTTTGCCGCCTTATGCCTCTTAAGTTGAAGTTTCTGAAGCAGATCCCTTCATAAACTGCACCAGGCACTGCCTCCAGCATTGGTGCTCGCTGCAGGTCTACACCGACAACGTCAGTGATTAGCACATTGCTAATCCTTGGCAGTGCGGTTCGGTCATAGTTGTCATCAGAATGGTCATCTGCACCTCGACTGAATCTTATCGGTACCTTGACCTTCTCCATGGTCACATTGGCTATGGTGATGTTAGTTATATACCCACCCCGCCCTACATCAGTCTTGAGCCTCACGGCTTGCGCAGAATTCCATACGTGGAGGTCACGGACAAGCACATTAGATATGCCTCCTGACATCTCACTACCAAAACCTACACCTGAGCATGTCGGAGTTGTGCCTGAAACCCTCTGGATGACGATGTTTGTACTCGGTTTGCCAATAGAGATTCCATACTGATCCCAACCACTCTTGACAGCAACTAGATCATCTCCGCTTTCGATATAGCAGTCTTCAATGCAAACTTCTGAGCTTGAGTCTGCCATTGTTCAGCAGGAGAGCTGTCAGTCAAGAATTCATCCTTTGCACAAGGGGTGAATTTAAATTATCTACTTATCTAGTTGTTAAAAACCCCAAATATATTGAAACCACTATAATAAAACTGCATTTGACTGGGTTAATTCTTAGATAGAAAGACAAAAACAGTAGGACGCTAATGAAAAATAACAGCACAAACCTGGATCAATGCCATCTGTGTTTGGAGCATTCAGGGGAGCCAGTATGGTCAAATCCTTCATCACCACGTTGCTGACAAGTAAAAAGCAAAAAATCACTTTCCCAGTACATTTACATAGAATGAAAATGTTCCTATTAGGAAATGCAGCAGAATCAGCTTGTAAATTGACCTGCAATAGACTGGGTGTACTGTCCAGAAAGGGGAGTTGCGCAGTGTGATACTGGATATTAGGATGTTGGTTGAGTTCACAAGCTCAATGAGATGGCCTCTTGTGTGATTCAAAGTTCGGTTCCACCATAGCTCCCACCACATATTTCCTTGGCCATCTATGGTCCCGTTGCTACCTGATATTTGTGAAGGGCATTTTCAAGTCAAACTTCAATAGTAATTCTTGACGAGATATGACCCACAACTTAAGTTCAAGCCTATGCATTATTAAAGAAAAAAGAGTCAATTTTGTTTTACTCAAATTTTGATTTATTAACTTGAGGGAAATTTTGATTTCTCAATCAATCATGAAAGTGGCATAGCTAAGAATTCGCCATACCAGTAATAACAACATCATTTAAGCCCTCTCCATGAATGAGGCTGATATGGCGTGGTCCTAACCGTTCCCTTCCACGCCCATAAGATGGCAAAGGGGCAATCAGAGGCCACTCTTCTGGATCCTGCATATCATAGTCCAACTTGCTAGTCAATACTTTATGCATGAGCATACACAACTATGAAGTGCTGGACATTCGCCTACTTAAATGAGAATACATAAATATTCAATCTAGAATCCAGTGCGTGGTCCCCTTGAAGACTGTTTCCCCATGCTACCATGTTGGTATTATAAAGCCATCATGTTGGCACTATAATGACCTGATGAGTCTACAGTACTGTACAGATCATGCAGCTGCGTCTTTCTTTGTGAATGTTTCTTGCCTTGGTTGACACAAATGAAATAACAAAATGGGCATAGATTGGTGTGCACGATATTTTGGTACTGGCATTAGCTGTAAAAGGCGCAAGATGGCTTACAATTATCAATATGTTCCAACTGAAGCTCACCAATTCCTAGCAAATTCTTCTCAATTATACTCCACTTTATAGAATTATGTCATTATCACAAGCTGGAAACTCGACATGATTTCTCCAATAATGTCAAAGGTGACTGCACTGTGAACAACATGTGAAAGGCACAGCCCCAAATTAAACATCTTGATTATGGTTTCATTCCCATGTAGCTAATACTTGTTTGTTTTGTTGGAAAGTAGCAGTAGCAGGAGAAGTGGGCAGCTACCTTCTCAATTATGCTAGTTCCTTTGCAACCAATTCCTACTGAACCAACTTTAATCATGAGTACAGTACTATCTTTTTTTTTTTTTTTTTGAAAGTAATGGCAGGAGCTCTGCCTTTCAATTAAGTAGGGGGTAAAAGAGTATATACAAGCACAAAGAAACCTCCAGATACAAAATGCCCTCAAAGGTTAAACATGAGCAAAGCCTTGAATACAGTACTATCGCAGTCCCTCCTTTTGTAGCAATAATCTGCCCAATCCTGAACCAGCCCAGTCCGTACATGTTGTCACACTGGCATGACATGTCTATCTCTATCTGATGGACCAAAAACAGGGGATTATTGGCTACTGCACAAAGCTCCAAACCAAAGATTTTCCTGACCCTCTATTGGCTTGAGCACAAACAGATAAGACGGGGGTGGAAGCAATGTAAAGTACAAGGAGGCATCAACTGGGGCCAACAGCCCCACACCAGTCCAAGCAGTAGTGGGGACAAAGCAAAGGCACACAAACACAGTAGTGGGTTAGAATAAAGATCAAAATGTGGTGGCAGAGTTCACAAGGAACGACAGAGCCGTCCAAGGCCAAGCATGTGACTCCAATACATCACCTCCACTGGCTGTATCTCCTTGTTTATTGCCGCCACGGACCATGCCATGTGAAGGCACAAGCGCCGAATCTGCCTAGTTTGACGACACGCTCGCAGCTCGAGGAGAATATGGAGCGAAATCCCAATGTACTACACTCCTACCAATGATAGTAGAACTCTCTCATGTTCAGGTTTTGGAGCACACAAAACTGAAAGTGAAAAATTTCTGAACCGACCAACGTAACGAAATCTGTTGTCCATGCACGGTAATAACTGAAAAAAACCACGCATTTTTGCGTGTGCTCAAGCAGAGATGCTAAGCAAAATTTCAAACCACTCGTACTTACTGCTATTGTATACTACGAAAGAACACGATTTTTTTTTTCGATCAAAAGAACACGAACTGAATCGAACAGAAGGAGAAGAATGGCGACCTGGGAGCCGAGGATGACCGCGCCGCGGTGCAGGAAGAGGGTGAAGCGGCTGGTGAGGTTGAAGCTGCCGGTGAGCCACCTCCCGGGTGGCACGTCGAGCCTAGCGCCTCCCCCACGGGCCCTCGCGTCAAGCTCCGCGACGGCGCGCCGGAACGCGGCGGTGTTGCGCGTGACCCCGTCGCCCACGGCGCCGAACTCCTCCACGGACGCCGCGACCGTGCGCGCTGGCCCCGCGCCCGCGTAGAACCCCGCGCAGCTGTCTCCTCGCGCGGTCGCGAAGTCGCGGGGGCGAGAGCGAGGCGCGATCGGGAGGAGCGCGGCGGGTATTAGGCGTCCCGACGCGGCGGCCGGGAGGCGCGTGAGGGCCAGGTAAGAGGCCGCGGCCAGCAGGGATAGGATTACGAGGAGAGGCGCCGGGCGTGGCCATGGGAGCGGGAGGGGGAGAGGTGAGGCGGCGTGGTCGTCGTCGGCGCGGGAGGCCTTGGTGGCGTGCGCCATGGCGGGGCGACGCGCATCGCTTTGCTTTTTGTTTCTTGGACAGAAAAAGAAAAAAGAGACACGCACCGGAGACAACTGCTTCTTCTTTTTCTTTTCTTTCGCCCAATTTTCGTGAGCGTGTCGGAGCACGACAGCAGACTGATGGACCGGCCCAGCACGGCCCGGCCCATTTATCCTGCTTTTCTTTGTTGGGCTGGGCCGCTGTGGGTGAGCTCAACCTAAAGAAGCAAATGATGAAGGAACGGCACATGGTCAGGCCCGAGATGAAATGAGAGGTGTTCTTGGGCCTGGCCCATGTCAGGCCTACTCTCTGATTTTTATTTCCTTTTAATTTTGCTGTTGCTTCTAGTCTAGATATATATATAGATAGATGGTTGGTGCACCTGGCCGAATGGCCTATATATATGCTCTTCATTAATTTATACGAGCTCCTTTAATGGATTAATAAAAATCCTTGAGAGGATTTATAGTATATGAAAACAGAGCATTGTAAAGTGCAGACAAATAGACGCGTGCCATGCATAAATGATGATTTCTTTCCAAAAAGGAGATAGAAACAGGGAGACGTTTCTCATGACCCTGAGCTCGGCAAGCGAGTAACGAACTCTGTGTGTTATGTGTATACCACCAAATACTGACACAAAAAAAACCAGTGAATTTGAGATTATTACATCATTTGGGAAAGAGGTAATCATATCTTCCTCAAGAGGGAATTGCGTGCATATATGAGATTCGTAGAATACCACATGCCCGGCTGATGGCTAGTGACAAAGTTGTATTTAGCTGCAGACTGCGATCTGTGACGACACATGTATAGATTCTACCTAACATTACCTGATTTGTAACTCGAAGCACAACCTATCCTCCATTTTAAAAATGGGACCCCAGTAGGTTTTGACGTCGTGTGTGTGCATGCCTCATATTAATGTGACTATCTCTACCTAATAATAAAAAAACACAAAATTTCAGCCCATCTTTTTTGTCCATCCATTTTTTTTCATCCACCTCTCTTTAACTAACTTCTCGTAAATATGCACAAGGCTAAAGAATAGAGATATATAATGAATAGCCACGTCAACTTTAGATTAGAGTTCTAGATAGAGTCCATGAAGGATTAAATGTGTGTCTGTATCCTTATCTGATATTTCTTTAGACTTCTTTTTTCCTCCAAAACAAGAAACAGTACAGGTCCTGTTCACGTCAATACTTATACTGAACTTCAAAGTCCAAATATAATAACAAAATAAAAGGAATAAATCATGAACGTTTTTATTTGAATATAAATCATGAACGTTTTTATTTGTTTTTTTATACTCCCATACGGATCCGTTAAGCAAAATTCCCCTTTTTCTTGTTCCCTTTTCCGCAAACTCAAGCATAAATGTATTTCGTTTTTATGTACTCTTATCTTGTACGGATCCGTGAGAAGAAATCCCGCTCTTTACTTCTTTTTTCCTTTCCGCAAAAATTCATGTCCGAGTAGCTATCATCAGTTTTTTTCCCATGATTGAACTGTTATCTTGAGAAATTTGTTATCTAATCTCGTCTGAATAAATGCACCTCTTCAATCTCCCATAAAAACTATCTTGTGAAAATTCAAGAGAGCTCTTCTACATTATAGGCATCAGTGAACATACTAATTCTTAACACATCGATAATTAACTTCTTATTGACTTCTGATTTAAGTATAGATTTTTATAAGAGTTACCAAAGGTAACTGAACTCGATAAATAATATTCTTCTACCATCGGGCCATCGTTGCCTTCAATCTTATCCTCAAGGCGCCGATGGCTGAACCAACAAGCCTCTTAGGCCAGCACACTAGGTTCGAGAGAAGGAGGAGAGGAGTATGCGAGTAGCCCCCGATCTAGGTGGCGGGCCAGATGAGGCTATTGCGGGTCACCATGTCTAACCTCAACCAGTGGGTGATGATGGTCTTTGACACCAACCTCCGCAACATCAAGGAGTCCATCACGTACGTCAAGGCTACCGGCGCTGCTATCCGCATCGGCCCCAAGCTTGAGCTTACTGGCTTCGTCTGCGAGGACCACTTCCTCGAGCAGGACACCACTGCCTATACGTACGTGGATCTGTATTGGAACTATGTAGGATGCAAATGCGCGAGTTTCGAGTGGAGAATGATTCATATCAGACATGGATATGTGATCATCATTAAGATTTGGTGTCACGACTAGCTCCGTGGCAACGCACGGGTATATTTGCTAGTTTATTACTTAAATAGCAGGTTGCCTGCAATAGAGAGATATTTTTAGCAAACTAATATTATAGAACCATGGTAGGTGTACTATCTATGTCTCCGAATAAATTAATGTTTATAATTGTCTTAAGTTAAACTTCTATGCCTAACCGGATCTATAGATAAAATATAAATATTTATGACATCAAATGAACATATTATAATAAATGTAATTTATGTATGTACTCAATAATACTAATTCAGTGTTATAAGTCTTGACTTTTTAAAAAAATTAATTAAAATTAACAAGATTTGATCGAAGACAACTCTATAAATTAATTTATTCAAAGATAAAGAGGAAAAATGTAATAGTAGTAATTGATTTTTCTATGGTTTCTATAGTCGCAAACATGTCTTAAGGTGGGTTCCCCTGGCCATATCAAGAGAAGTAAATGCTACTTGTATGTGTATGTGTACTGTGTACACAGTGTGGGGGCAAGAGAAGCATATGGACCACGAATCCAAGGAGAGACGAATGGTTGAGAGATGAAACATGATGACATTATATCCTATTAATTATCCATATCCAAACTGGGTTTACAAAAATGATCTTATGCCTGAATAAGATATGCAGCATGTGAGAGGGCTTGCATCTTTGTTGCATTGTTTAAGAGGAGAGAGAAGAAAAAATAAATATAGAGAACCATGTACGTACTAAATCATTATATAAATATCAATATATCATTGTATATATTTATATATTAAATCATTAAAGAAGAATGGACTATCAGGGCTACTGACAGACAGATGTGGACCGGCAAACCGATTGAAGGCGTCATTATTGTAGCACGTGGACCACGCGTGCATGCATCAGTGCAAGCGATAGTAGAGAGATGGTACAAATACTTGTGCGCGAGAGAAAAGAGAGATTTTACTCTTTTTTTTTAGAAACAAAAAGAGAAATTTTACTGGGCTATATATTACTGCTACAGAGGACAGAGGCCCATAGTTAGGTTTTGGGCCCAGAAAAGGCCTATATTGGACTGAGGCATTGGCGGCTACTGTAGACTGATTCCACACGTGCAGTAGTAACGAATGCTTGTGTCCTACTAATCCTCGTGTACGTAGAGGTAGAAAAAAAAAGTTGGAAAAATTAACTTTAGATTAATGGAGTATATATGTTCAACATATATAATCTTCTTATAATATTGTTACTAAAGTCGTATGGGAACCAGAGAGATGGCAAGCACCTGCTCGTCTGTCTTCTCTAGACTAAAATACTCTGCATTAATTAATTAAATATTTTGCATATCTTTTGACGATACCGTCCCTTTTCAAGCTAGAGGGACCAACCTTAAATTTTACTCTGACCCTGCATGTTACGTCCACAACATGTACAGTTAATAAGCCACACCGCATCAGCACATGGAGAGTTTGAATCCATTATCCAGATGAGACCCAAAGCCCCAAAACAGCATTTTTCTAGCCGAAGGTTAAAATATTCCATCCATAGAAAAGAAATGTCATAAAAAGAATAAATAAAAAGGAAAAATATTCGGATAGGATTGCGACACCAACGTTGCCAGTTGCATATGTTACGTTAATGTTGACATTGGGTGGTATCGAGCTGATCGAAGTCGGTTGATTTGTAATTAATATATATATAGGAAATGAGAGTATAATACAATGCTTTCCGCACGGATGACGATCATCTCGCTATCGCCGCGGGGAATTTGTTAATGAGATGCTCACACAATACCTCGTGCAGCTCGGTTATTATAACTTTTCATCTTATAATTAATAAGGATATATTTGGATGCACCGATTAAAATTTAGTCGGCTGGAGAAGCATCGAAATCGGATCAGCAACCCGCCTCGCGTCGTCTCCCGGGGGGCGACTCGAGGCCCCGCGCCGCCAGCAGCCCCCGCCCGGCCCGGCCCCCTCGGGCTCGGGGAGGGGGGGCGCCCAACAAGGCCTCCCACCCACCCCCCGGCTCGCGAGCCCTCTCTCCCGGCCTCCTCTCTTCCCCCCCCCTCTTCCGGGGGGCGGATCCTGCGCCTCCATGGCCGGATCCGCCGTCCGCTGCCCCCCCCCCGGCGCCCCTGCTTCCCGGTTCGGCGCCGCCGCCGCTTAGGGTTTTCGGCGGCGGGGCGCTCCGCCGCGGCCGGCCGGCCTCGCCTGGCGCGGGCTGCCCGGCGCGGGCGCGTGGCTCTCGGCGCTGGGCGCTGGCGCTGCCCCTCGGCTGCGCTCGCCCCTCGGCGCGGGCGCTGCGGCCTCGGCGGCGGGCGCTGCGCCCCGGCCGTGACGGCGGCGCCCCTCTTCCTTCGACGCCGGGCGGTGGCCGGGCGGTCGAGGGGGCGGGTCGGTCCGCATTAGGGCCAGGCTGGGCGCGCCCGGCCACCTCCCTTGCCCCCCGACGCTCATCTTAGGCGGGTCGAGGTGGCCGGGCTGTTGGTGCCGCTCGACCGAGGGCGGCTCCCGGATCCAGCTCCCCAACCCCTTCCTTCGCTTCCTCCTCGCCTCCTCAATCGCCCTTAGGCGATGCCCGCCCGGCCCCGGCGCGACCCGTTCACGACCCGGCTTGGTCCCCCACGCCCCGGGTGGGGAGGGGGCGGTGGTGCTGGCCGTCTCCGGTGCCACACGCGCCTTCTGCGCCCCTCGCCCGCTGCACCCCGACCTTGAGGCGGGGGCCTCGGCCCCTAAGTCGTTGCGGCGCGGATGCCCCCAACCACAACTCCGGCGCGGTGGGGGGGCAGTTCTTGGCGGCAGGGCGGACCCTCGTCACGGCAACCCCGTCTCCCTCTGTCGAGGCGGCGGGGCTTCGCCCGGCGTGTCGCGATCACTTCTTATTTGTGCGGGTGGCGAGGTCGAGCACAGGGCCCATGGCCAGCGGTGGCCGGCCCACCCGGCGACTCCCCCACGGCCGCTACGCGGCGACTGTCAAGACCACGGCCCAGGTGCCAAACTGACCCACTTGACAATGGCCGCACCCGGCGCTGCTTTCGCCTGCCGCACCCCCCCGGCCTCGAGTGGGCTCGGCCCAGGGTTGTGCGGCCAGGAGGCCACGCTCCAAACTCCGGTGCGTCCCGGGCGGTCAGCGCCCGGTGCACGGGCCGCGCTCTCCTCCACCCCTTCTTGGTTCAGTGGACGGGCTGCCGCCGTCGCCCCCAGCCCGCCGTGCATTAACTCTAATCCACCGGGCGCACCTCTCCGACCCGGCCTTGAGGTCGGGGGGACTTGGCCGGGGCGGGGGTGCCGATGATATGAGGGTGGGCGGCAGGCCGGGACCCGCCTTGTAGCGCCAACTCCTTCGAGGGCCCGTACTCCCCCAGGGTGGTGGGTGGATGGCCGGAGCTGCCCAGCCTTGTTGCCCCAGCTACCGGCGACTACCGCGGCTTCTCTTCGGGCGGTGACCGCTCAGACGACGGCGATGGTGAAAACCATTTCTCCTCGGGATCGCCCAGAGCGGCGATGATGGCGTTCCCGTCATTCCCTTCCCGAAGGCGTCGTCGGCCCTCCGCCTGTCTGCCCGGCGATCGGGCGGGCTCAGAACGGGTTCCGGCGGGGCACCTCTGGAGTTGGCGCTGAGGACGCCATTCCCTTCTTGAAGGCTCCGATGAGGCCACCATGAGCTCCCATCTCGTCCGCCGCCCCGGTGCTCCTTGTGTTTAAATCGCCGTCGGCAGAGCTCGGTCCGCCGGGGTCGTGTCTTCGCGTGAGCTCCGCTCCGGCCCAGTTGTTGTTGGGCCGAGGTGGCCTTCTTTCTTTTCTCTTTCGTGTTCGTTTGACCGGGAGGTGGCAAAGCGTGTTTCAAATCTTGTTTCCACCCCGGTCCCGTTGTTTTGCATTGCATTCTCGCATTCTTCTTCTTAATGAAAAAAGAAGCGCAAGTCTTTTTATGTTTTCTAG
Source organism: Chrysopogon serrulatus (assembly GCA_015844335.1). Classification (NCBI taxonomy): domain Eukaryota; kingdom Viridiplantae; phylum Streptophyta; class Magnoliopsida; order Poales; family Poaceae; genus Chrysopogon; species Chrysopogon serrulatus. Next base: position 60,051 of record JADLZL010001958.1, on the reverse strand, counting down.
AAAAAAAAATTTAGTCGGCTAAATTTAGTTGCTAGATATTTAAACAATTCAGCCAAAAGCTAGCTAAATTTAGCTAACTTAGTTAAAGCTAGCTAAAATTTAGTTGAAGCATTAAACACTTCAGAAAATTTTACTTTAAAATTTTATTTTAAAATTTTAGCTAGCTAAATTTTAGTTTAATGTATCTAAACAAGGCCTAACATTATAAATCCATATGAAACTATAGGTGGTACGGAGAAATACGCACACCTCTCTCTGTCGTGGCCTCTGTTCAGCTTTTCTCTAACAAATTTTTTAAACAAAACTGCCAAATATAATCCAACTTTAGCATTACCTGATTGCCACTAGTCTGCTAGTAACGTGAGCATCTGCCTCAATAATAAATCTCCGGGATATTTTTTTTCCCCTCTTTCTTACTTTACATTAACGCGTATATTTTAACGCCGGTAAAATTTCGCGCGTGGCCGTCAACATCACCTGCATCGATCTTATTGTGTTTTTTGAGAGGAAAAAAAAAGAGAGAAACCACAATTATTGTAGGCAATGGTTTCGTTGCGGTAATAATATATAAATCGTGAGAGAAGAATAATAATGCAACAGCAAGTATGAGGGTACTGATAGAGAGACGTGGACGGTGGACCCATGCATGAAGCACGTGAATCACGAGTGCATGTGCAGACGTGTGGCATCATTAGAAGCAAACTTAGGAGAAAGTCAGAGATGAAGTTGTTTGATGTGCGCTTTTGGGGCCGGATTATATTATCGCAACGTAGTAGTAAGAGTTATACCGTACCTGCTTCAGGGGCAAAGCCAGGATTAATTGTGGCCGGGGTCAGGAGAAACTTATAGTACTAACTTGTTGCAATAGTAAAGTACCATACTTAACATTAACAAAAGTAAAATAACATTGTAGCAACTTTCAAATTATAGTAAAAGAAGATTTAATAGTTGTAGGTACCTTCTATACTCTTTTTTTTTTTTAGAATACGTCCATTGACGCGTGTCTCATTTAAAGGTAGTTACCTTCTATAGGTTCCCTCCAATTACGGTCCTCCATCAAGTGAAAGCGAATGATCATATCATCGTTGCAATGTGCCTTGATTGTCTATTAAATTAGTCACATAATTAAGAAAGATATTGCTGTGCAAGCAGCCATACATATATGATTAAAATTTAAAAATCAATACTGTCAGGCAAGCCATACCTGACATCTTGCTAGAATGTTGAATTGAAAACCACGTTCTTTATTGCTGAAACTAGAGTTCAGAACTTGAGATTATATAACTGAAACAAAAGAAAACCTAATTACCCAAAGAACTTACAATTTAGACTTGTCAATCGCCGGCAGCCACTGGGCGCCGGCAACGGCGGCGAGTCACGACGTGAGCGACCTGTCAATCGCCGCCGCACCCGGCCTGGTGCAGCGTGCAGATGGATTCGTGAAACTCGGAGAGTCACGGAGTCGGAGGCGCCGTTTGGACTTCTGGTTTGCTGCCTGTAGATTCGGACGCAGTAGAAAATGGGCCTTCAACTCTTCAAGGTGGGCTTATATTAGCCTGAACGTGCAAGCTTCTTGCATAATTGTTGCATGTATGTGGTGACTTGAGTCTGACTTGATGGAAGATGGGCCAGAGCTCTGGACTTTCCAGGCGCCGGGGTCGTATGATTTTTTTAGCAGGGTCCATGCTGGTGGAAATTTACTACGACCCCTACAGTTGAACGTAGCTTCGCCACTGACCTGGTTTGTTTCGGCCTCTGCAAGATCTAACACCTATATTACAGTTCTTATGTCTTGCTCGTTAACAGTTCAGAAATCAGAAGAAACAAATGTCGTTGGCCTATGAAACTCAAACTTAATTGGGTATTCTTGAACTCTTAACGAAGATCTCTAGAGCCACTGTCGCAACAAACCTCGGTGATACTAGCCATATTCTTCTGCAAAGGAAACAACTTTTGGAAAATCCTGCGTTGATTTACGGCCGGCATAATTAAAGTGTGGCTGTAATACGTACAGAAACAGTAGACGGCAGCAGGCATCTAAATGAACACACGTTTAATATAATAAGATATTAAACCTGAACAAGCTCCTCCAAAGAACCGGTGTCCACGTCGCTTAGAATTATGTGGGCCATCTGATTAGGCCATTTAACAAGCTCCTCCAAAGAACCGGTGTCCACGTCGCTTAGAATTATGTGGGCTATCTGATTAGGCCATTTAACGGTCAAGATTTGGCTCCTTTGATTCTGTTAGAAGCTAATTAATCTTGCAGAAGCTGATTATGGAGCCGATTCGGCAAGAAGCTGCTTCCCGTGCTTTTCTTCTTATCTTCTTCGGCTTCTCATCGGCTTCTCCTTCAATCCGGATCACCAAATATATACGGCGCTTCAGCTTCTCGTCTCAAAAAAAAAACCTCCCATCCCCTCCCTCTCGAACTCTCCCGATGCGGCGGTGAGCAAGGCGACGGCGCACCCTGCGGGCGGCGCACCGGGCCCCTCCCTCCCTCTTCGTCCCCCACGCTCTCCTCCCTCTCTCTCTCCTCTTCGCTCCCTCCCTCTCTCCCGTCTCTCCCGACGCGACCAGGGCGGCGGCGCAAGGCAAGCTCCGCGGTGGCCGGGCCTCGGCGCAGCAGCCACCACACTTCTCCTCGTCCGCGCTCCTCACTCCTCGTGCCACAACGGCGGGCGACGGTGGCCTCTCGCCGGTGCTGCGCCGGTGCTGCGGGTCGCCGCCACCGGACGCGGGGGCCCACTGGTTGCTGCCCCTGGCCACGATGCGGCCGAATGTGGCTGCCCATGTTCGCCGGCGCGGCAACCTCTTGATGCGACATCGTCTCGTCGGCCAGCGCGTATTCTGCTGTGCTCCATGAAACCCTAGGTGCCTGTCTCTTTCTCTCTCTCCCTCTTCCTCTCCCTCTCCCTGCCGACTCTCCTTGGTGGCATTCTTCTCCGTGACAGGGATGCGGGAGCACTACCAGATCCGTTGCTCATGTCACTTCCTGAATCCATGGTTGCTTGCTTGGGAGGCCTTAGGTGTCAGCCGTCTACATCTGTGTCTTGCTGTTGCCGCTGGGATTTTGAAAGGTACCTCTTTCTCCAGTGAGTTCCATACTTGGTTCAGTTTAAATTTCAGTTTGTCCTGAGTACAGAGCTATAGATTTTAACTCCAATTTGATTGTTCTCTAATGAACAAAAGACAAGCAATGCAAGATATATCAACATGAATGTAACTTCCTTTTTTCTCAATCGTTACCTGCTTTGTATTTCAGGCTCCATGTGCATCATGGGTTTTTATAAAAGATAAGTGCTTGCATGTTAAACCAATATAAATGGATGCATAGCTATGTATTGTTTAGAGGATAGATTTTAAAAACAACTCTGAATTGTTTTCTTGCTGCAGAGTCCCTTTTCAGATAAGTTTTGGTTTCAGAGGCGGCCCGACCAAGATATATGAACATGAATGCAGCTTCCTTTTTCAGTCCGTGCCTGCTTTGCAGTTGAGGTGCGCAATCTTTTTGTACACAAGAGGTGCACTCATATGTGTAGTTTAGGTCATTCCTCCAGGATCTCATCCATCTGCTCAGTACTAATGGATTGTGGACAGATCTCATCAAGAGCACTACCAGTCCACCGAGCAACAAGATGATGATGTCTTCTTCTTTGAACCTTATCAAGGTCAGTTAAAGTAGCAAAAGTTCCTTTGTGTTCAGTCCCCACTGTTACTTTGCTTACAGTGTGCTCCTTATTACGTTGGAACCAACTTTGGAATTCTTATGCAGCATGCAGAGTTCTTAAAAAGAACGATTGTTATCCGTGTTGCGATGGTTGCATCAACATAATAGTGCTTCCAGTATTATACCACAAAAGTTCTTCCTTTCTGAGGACTATTCCAACATGATCAGCCTCATATAATTTTCATGTATATCTAGACTGAGAAAATGATACCATTTTCTTTGATTTTAGATTTGGATTAGGTGCGAGATTGGATACACTAACTGCTTGTGTTTCTAGAGTATTGTTGAGATTAGTGTACGTGTGATCTCCATACTAATTGTAAGTATGTGTGATAGAAAAAACAAGCCTCTCAGTCCACAGACTGATTGTAGCTGCCATATGAAGCTTTTGATTGGCCAGGTATGAGCTGATTTGTTGCTGCTTATTGACATACCATATTTATAAAATATAAACACGCTTGCCGTATCGTTAGTGCCGATGATTATAGTTACAAATGTTTTTTATGCCCCAATCTAAAATTTGGAGTGGCCTCCATTTCAAATTTTGAGTGTCTGTACAGTCTGCCTTTATGAGATCATTTTCAGAATTTGATGCCTCAGATATGATATTTTTTTTGTTTCAGTTTTTTGACTACTACCATGAATTATGTCACATTTAAATTTGAAGTGGCAATTCAAGATTCTGTTCTTCGAGGTGTGGATAACAGTTCCTATAATTTTCAGTATCTGCATATTGAAAATTATATAGCATTCTATAAAGAGGAGAAAGGAACTCTCTTTCTGTCAAGCCAAACATCTGTTGTCACTTCAAGGTTATAACCTCTCTATGTTTCAATTTACTTCTATTAATTAATCATTCCAGGTTGAAAAATTCCTACGCAAGGAAAATAATATGTGTATATGTTACTAAAATGGCTCTCATTCTAGATATTGCTGATCCTTCTTGAATCAAGTTTGCATCAAACAAAACTAATGTCACCTTTTTTTTTTGTTTTAATTTTGCAAGGTGTTGTTTTGTCTTCACCTAACTTTCAAATATATATTAATATCTCCCTGTGCTTCTTAGTGTCTTAGTGCTTGCAGCTATATGCTTTTGAAGAAAATTAGTAGTACATCCGATAGACCTGACCATATTTCCATAGCATTGCTATTTTGCATTTTATGTTGACTATATTTCAGTGCCAATGATAATCGAAAAAATATCTTTTTCTGAACAAAGAGTAATCTTGTGCAGATCCCTTTTCTTACGCAGAAATAGTGAAAGTAATCTTGTGCAGACTAGAAGCCATCATTTGGAACGAACTGTAAGTGATTATTTTTCATTGCAGTTCGATGATATAGTTGCTTCATTCATATCAGCTAACACTATTTTTTTGTTGCTTCTGGAAAGAAGGATGTTTAGTTCACTGATCTAGTCTGCAATGGCCCCTGATTTGTGGTTTCCTTTGTATATATTTTGCTCGCACTTCAGACCTGCTTGAGTTCTCCATCGCTGGCAAGGATGAAGGGAAGGTTACAATTCAGACTTTTTAGTTTTTGAGTCTTGTTGCCGCTTCATTGAGGGCACCTTGACAAAGTAAATGTCTCAAGAAGATTAGTATGCCTGTAGCCTGCTTTATTTGCGGAAGTCCTAAAAATCCAAAATTCAGAATACCATGAAGCTTCAGATTGACTAATCCAGTTAAATATTGTGTCAACACTTAGGTTCCAATCAAATTTGCTTTCCTTTAAAACTATTTTGGTTTCCGGGCAAGCACCTTAATCCTCATTATAGAATATTGAAACCTCAAAAATGTTCATGTTTACGATAGCAGGTAGCATAATTTACATTTGATGTTTTTTGATGCCCCCAATGAATGAATCTTTTGAAGAAGATGAAGAAACAGAGGAGGGTGGTTCATACGTCACTTCGTTTGAAACTACAGCGTGTTTCACTTTGTTAGGTTCCTGTTAATTATGTTATGACCCCCCCCCCCAGGACAGTCAGCAGGCTACAGGAGCTGCTTGCATAAGACTGCTCACTAGACTCCTCTTTTTTTTTTTTTTGGCTACAACCTATTCTAACTTCAAGATGATGAGAGCTAATTGGTTCTTGTTTTTTTTGGGTTCCTTTCACTAACAAATGATTATGGAAAGCAAGTGCTTCTTTTTTTAAGTTCTGCATAACCAGCCGAACACGGCCTATGATTCAGTGACCTTGAAAAAGTTATTGCACACTGAATTTTAGTGTTTGCTACTTCATTTTTGGCATGAAAAAAAATGGTTCCTTTTATCTACCAGCAGAGCATTAGAGGTGATATCAAAATAAGTTTTGCAGACCACTAAAAGTTATTGCCTCTTCATCCTCTGATAGTGCTCAAGTGTGTCTCATTGATTACTTTTTTCTACCTTCCTGTTAAATAGTTATGCACCTCTGTTACTTCGTTATGCGTTTACCTCTTTTTTGTAATTAAAACGCTAAACATATTTCTTTTCAAAGGTGGAGATGGATTACTTCTAATGGGTCCATCTAAAAATTGCAGCTCCTATTCCGTCAAGCTATTTTTTTCGAGATCAAGGATTTACACAGAAGTTTGAACCATTGTTGTCCAACACTGATAACAGGTATCACTTATCAGTATCTAGTTTTCCATCTTGCTTCTCACTGTACCCAATAGCAGCAATGTATAGTGCCATGGAGCGAACATGGCTTATCGTAGTCTTTCATATGTTACTTCAGAAGTAGTGATGTCTTCCTATTTTACATCCATAGCTTCCATTTTCTTTATAGAAGAGATTTAGGTTTCACACTAAGTTAAACAAAGAGATTTATCTGAGCTAAAATCTTACATTAATATTCATATTATCATATAGGCTGGTGCAAAGGAGCACTGCTGCAGTACCACAACATGACCACGTCTGCCATTAAATTTGGATCTATGCTCTGCTCCCTAGGTAATTTTCTATTCTTTTCCTTGCACAAAACGAGCCTACATATTGTTTAGCTTATTTAGATATAAATTATCGATTTATCGTTTAGCATTTGCAGATTACTGTGAGTTGTATATACTAAAAATTGATGACAACCTAAACCTTTTAGTCTGTTTTTTCTTGTCAGCTCAGTTGTGCATCTTACTCTTTTTTAAATTTTCAGTCCATATTTGTGGCACCTCTTCACCTGTCCAGTTTTGTAATCTCCTTTTTGCTTGTTTTAATTGCTTGGACCTGCTGCTCTGCTATGCATATTGTTGTTACCTCCTTCCTGTCCTTGTTTTGTTTTCCTGTACGCTCTATCCATATATGACCTAATGGATTTTTAGAAGAAACAGAGGAAGGCAAGTTCGTAATCTAATAGAATTGGAATTACATTGTCGTCCGCTTTGTTGAGATCCTGTTATGACATATATCCCTATATGAGCACATCTAAAAGGTTACCGTTCCCCAGGATGCAAACTTTGCCAGCCTGAAAAGGTCTCACTTACCTATAGCTTTTGCTGTGTTAGTTGCCCTTCATGCATGCTAACCGGAATAATTCTCTTGCATATGAATTGCATGTAGAATTTTCCATGCCTAGCTATACCAAGGTATATTTAAATTGCCCTTCTTTCCTTAGTCCCTTAGTCACTTAACTTTAAGTCAATTGCAGGATTGTCGTTGCCTATCTATGTCTGCTCTCTCTTAATACAGAATCTGGATCAAAGTCAGCAAATGGATGAAGCCAGTTCGTCTTGCCTTGGTGCATATCTGTTATATTTTCCCTACCGTAAGTACTACTTCAAATTCATATATAATCAACATTTCTTGCCAGCTAGCAATGAATTGGTTTACTACGAGATCTTTCGAACTCTTAGGTATCGATGAATTAGTTTGGTACCTTTTTTAAAGGGATACATCTTCATAATATAATAAATTATGTAGCTATATTTACAGTTCAGCTGAAGATTGGTTTTTCCTTTATAAATGAAGCTTATTGACATTACTGAAAAACTTGATCCAAGCAGGATTAACCAATATCTAGATTGATTAAAAACGTAGTTTGTCCATGGAACCTTCTTTCTTTATGATTGTATAAATATAAACAGAGATTGCAGGCACATAAATTCCTAGCGGTGATGTTGACAATATAAGCAAATAATTATGACAGTGTGTGCTCTTATTTTGACTGTATTTTTGTGCAGGTTTGTCTTTATTTCGACTGTGTTCGGCGCTTAGGCTTTATCATTTCACCTAGACTAATCAGTGTCTGCTATACTTAGAAATTGCCTACTTTCATTCTCTGTTATGTGGCCATGTATCCCTCTACTTAAATAATGCTCAAATCAGTTTAAGCAATTCTATGTGCGTATGTTAACACATTGCGTGTCATGTGTGTGTATATATATATATATATATATATATATATATATATATATATATATATATATATATATACCTGAACCAAACGTATATGTGCTATACATAATTACCATAAATTTCTTGCAGTTTCGCCGGCATGCGTGCAGGAGCGCGCCTTGCCACTAGTATACGTCAAATTCGCGGCCAACCATCGGCCTGTCTTATTATACGTGTACTTGTCAGTGCTAAGCTTGTGTTGAGGGTACATATATATATATATATATACGAGTAACACGTAGTACGCGTGGAAAGCAATGGATGTGGTTGTTGTGACGATACCACCGTACCGGCCATGCGTGCGCGAGTCATCACCAACCAATCCATGCATACAACAAGTGCACGGGCGGGACCAGCAGCCGTATCGGTGTATATATGCATATATATGATTCTTCTTTTTTATTTTTCCCCTTCCACGAACAAGGTAGGAAGGGGTAAATTTTTTTTTCACCGTCCCCATCGAATCTTGTCACACATGCATGAAGTATTAAATATAGTCTAAAAAATAAGTATTTGCACAGATTGCGATAACTTTGTGAGACGAATCTTTTAAGCCTATTTAGTCCATGATTTGATAATGTGCTGCTACAGTAAACATTTGCTAATGATGGATTAATTATACTTAAAAAATTTATCTCATGGTTTTCTGATGAGTTCTGTAATTTATTTTTTATTAGTATTCAAAACCTTCTTCCGACATCCCTCCAACATTCCGATGTGACACAGGCAAAACTTTTTCCACACCATCCAAACAATGCTCGTGTGCTATGTATATATAGTGTGTACATATTCTTCCATTTGAAGTAACACGCCACCTTAGCCTTATGTTATGCATCAGGCTGGGCACTTTCACATCGCAAACCAGAAACCAAACCGATTTGTCGGTCTATTCACTTTTTGGTCGAAGGCTCACTTTCTGCATTTCACAAATTCGGGCGATTGACTTCAGCTTCGGTTTTCTACCGTAAACCTCAAACCGAGGAACCGTAAAGACCAGAGTGAATCACATCAGCAGAAACAACACAGTGTCTCGAGCCACAGACTCCACGGCCCACCCTACCCACTAGTGGCATGACTAGCAGTCCGTAGTTGTCCCAGGATTATGGGTGGGGTGGGAAGGGGTACTAAAAAGATAACCCACGTGTTGCTACGAGATTGCTAAAAAGTTTAAATGATATTAATTGAATGTGTCATGGATAGCTTATATTTACAGCATGAAAATTAGTGAGATGACATGGCTATTGGAACTTAGTTAGAGATGATATGGAAGGCTTGAATGTTAGGACATACTTATAGTAAGGATTAGCTTCATAAGATACAAAGATATAGATGGGCTAGTGTAGCAACTTTGTAGGAGTTCATTGTGGTTTCTTCCATCTAGTAGGTCACTGAAAGAATATGATTAGGGAATACTCAATACATTGCTGTGAATGATTAGCGTTTACATGTATAGGCCTCGTGGACAGCCCACTTGCCATATTACATTCCAACACTCTCCCGCTAGCCTAAACCGGAGCACCGCGAACATTGAGATCGACCTAAACTCCGTGAACACGGACGTCGGCAAACCTTTGGTGAAGATGTCGGCGTACTGAGACGTAGTGGGAACGTGCAGGACGCGGACTTCACCAAGGGCGACTCGCTCTCTGACGAAGTGCAAGTCGATCTCAATATGCTTGGTTCGCTGATGCTGAACTGGGTTGGTGGAGAGATAGACGGCGCTGACAATGTCACAGTAGACCACTGTAGCACGACGGAGAGGGCAGCGAAGCTCTGTCAAGAGTTGGCGCAACCAGCAAGCTTCGGCGACTCCATTGGCGACAGCTCGATATTTCGCCTCTGCACTGGACCGGGACACTGTAGGCTGACGCTTGGATGACCAAGAGATGAGATTGTCCCCGAGAAACACCACATAACCCGAGGTGGATTTGCGTGTATCAGGACAACCTGCCCAATCTGCATCGGTGTAGACAGTGAGGTCAGCTGGAGAGGTCCGGTGAAGGTGCAATCCGAGGTCCAAGGTACCCTGAAGGTACCGAAGAATGTGCTTTAGAGCGCTCAGATGGGGCTCCCGAGGGTCATGCATATATAAGCAAACCTGCTGAACTGCATAGGCAATATCTGGCCTGGTGAAGGTGAGATACTGGAGAGCCCCAGCAAGACTACGGTACTGACTGGGATCCGGAACAGAGGCACCATCAGCAGGGAGCTTGGAGTGAGTGTCCACAGGAGTGCTACTCGGCTTGCAGTTACTCATACCAGCTCGCTCTAGAATATCCAGCATGTACTGTCGCTGAGAGAGAAATAAGCTGTCACCGTGGCGCTGAACACTGACACCCAGAAAATGGTGAAGAGGTCCCATGTCTGTCATAGAAAATTCCCGGCGAAGAGCTGCGATAATCCGGTGAAGGAAACTCGGAGAAGACGCAGTGAGAACAATATCATCAACGTAGAGGAGAAGGAAAGCCATGTCAGCACCTCTGCAGTAGATGAACAGTGACGTGTCAGACTTGGCCTCAACAAACCCAAGGGATGTAATGTGGGAGGCGAAGCGACTGTGCCAGGTGCGAGGAGCTTGCTTCAATCCATAAAGTGACTTGTTCAGGCGACAGACATGATTGGGTTTGGAAGAGTCGACAAACCCAGTAGGCTGCACGCAGTAGACTGTCTCGTTCAGGGTGCCATGGAGAAATGCATTCTTCACATCAAGCTGGTGAATCGGCCAGGAGCGAGACAGTGCCAAAGTGAGGACCACCCTGATGGTGGCTGGCTTGACGACTGGACTGAAAGTCTCATCATAGTCGATGCCCGGTCGCTGTGTGAAACCGCGAAGCACCCATCGGGCTTTATAGCGGTCAAGAGAGCCATCCGACTTGAACTTATGATGAAAGACCCACTTGCCGGTGACAAGGTTGACGCCAGGGGGGCGAGGCACCAGAGTCCAGGTGTCGTTGTCCTGCAGAGTGTCGAACTCGGCCTGCATGGCGAGGCGCCAGGCTGGGTCCGAGAGGGCGGCGCGGACAGACGACAGCACCGAAGAGGTGGCCGTGGCCGTCGTGTGGAGGTTGAGGCGATCGACGGGTTGCCGAAAACCGCCCTTGCCACGGGTGCGCATGCCGCGGCGCATTAGTGACAGGAACGATCGCCTCTGGAGCTGTAGCGGTGGTGCGACAGGTGGTCCGTCCGGTGCCACTGGCAACGACCTGGGACACTGTGTCCACAGGGGCAGCAGCACTAGCCGGACCGTGGATGGGGGCGCCAGGGCCTTTGGCCAGTCGCCGAAGCTGCTGGGGCCAGCCACTGGCCCCCGGGCTAGCCGCCGGGTTGCTGCTGTGGGGCCGCTCGGCTGGCCAGCGGGTCGGGCCGGCTGGCTGTTGTGGCCGGGCGCTGGCCGAGGCGCCGAGGAGGGGGCGCCGAGTGTCCCCGGGCGGCATCCATGCCCCCCGGAAGACGAGTACCAGCAGTCACAGCTCTCGCCAAATCGGCGAAGAGGAATCATTAGCATCGTCCAAAAAGCTAGTGTGTCGGGATCCTGAGGAGTGGAGGACATCTCGGAGAACGGAAACAACGTCTCGTCAAACACAACGTGACGGGAGACGATGATCCGATTGGAGTGGAGATCGAGGCATCGATAGCCTTTATGATCGGAGGAGTACCCTAGGAAGACACACAAGGTGGAGCGAGGTGATAATTTGTGGGGAGCTGTGGACGAGAGGTTGGGATAGCACGCACAGCCAAAAACTCGAAGATGATCGTAGGAGGGCTGTGTGCCGTGAAGAGCGAAATATGGTGTGCAGCCGTCTAGAGTCTTGGTTGGGTGACGATTGAGGAGGTAGGTGGCAGTGTGAAGTGAGTCAGCCCAATAGACAGGAGGAAGACTGGCTTGGAACAGAAGGGACCGCACAATGTTGTTCACGGTGCGAAGGGTGCGTTCAGCACGCCCGTTCTGTTGAGAGGTGTATGGGCACGACATTCGAAGGACGACTCCATGAGTGAGGAAGAACGTGCGGGCCGAGGAGTGGTCAAACTCGCGGCCGTTGTCGCACTGAACTGCCTTGATGGAGGAGTCGAACTGCGTGCGCACATAGGAAAAAAAGTTAGAAATAACACCGAACGTATCAGATTTAAGGTGTAAAGGAAACGTCCAGGTGTAGTGAGTGCAATCATCAAGAATGACTAAATAATATTTATAGCCTGACACACTGACAACTGGAGACGTCCAAAGATCACAATGTATTAAATCAAAAGGATGAGTAGCACGCGAGTTTGACACACTAAATGGTAGGCGCACATGGCGACCTAGCTGACAGGCATGACAAATATGATCGATATCGTGTTTATTACAGGAAATAGCATGGGAGCTAATGAGCTGGGATAAAGCCGCATGTCCAAGGTGACCGAGGCGACGATGCCAGAGGGAGGTGGACGACGCGGCGGTAGCGAGGGCAGCAGTGGTGCTGGATGGTGCTGAGAAGAACGGGTAGAGGTCACCCGTGCTATTGCACCTAGCGATCACGCTCCGTGTCTGAAGGTCCTTCACAGAAAGGCCAAACGGGTCAAACTCAATGGAACAGTTATTATCAGTGGTGAAGCGACGTACAGAAATCAAATTCTTAATAATGTTTGGGGACACTAAAACATTAGAAAGAACAAGAGGACGTCGCGTGGTGGAGAATGAGTGTGACCCAATAGATGTAACAGGAAGCGAAGCTCCATTACCAACAATGATAGATGAAGGACTGGATGACGAAGGAGGGTGAAAGGTAGAAAGAATACCAGCGTTGTTGACCATATGGGCACCAGCGCCAGAGTCGGCATACCACTCAGCCGATGAAGGTGGTGTCAGCGTCATGGTGTTGAAGTTGCTGACGAGGGCGGACGGGTCCCAGGACGCTCCCTGCATGGGCGTCCAGGGCTGCTGCTGCTGTGGGCGGCGATGGTCCACCGTAGGCGAAACCAGGAGGAGGTCCGAGAGTGTACGGCTGCTGCACGTATGGGTGCTGCACGTACGGCTGCTGCATGTACTACTGCTGCGGCTGAGGGACAGCAGTGAAGGCAGCCGGCGGAGGTCGGAACGGCGTCCCTAGAGTGCTGGGTGAGCACGGCCAGAGCTGCACGGTGCCCGCCCTGGGGTTGTAGAACGGTGCCGGGCGACGAGAGCCGCCTCCAGCATTGGAGACCTGCTGCTGCTGCTGCTGCTGCTGGTTGCGGCCACGGCCACCGCGGGGGGGCGACCAGTCTGGGAGCCGCCCTGGCCAGCGTGCCAGCCGTGGCCCCCCCGCCGCCTGGCTGTGGCGGTGTAGCCGCCCGGCCCCTGGCCGGGCGAGGAGCGCCCTGCAGGGGAACGCTGGGCGGTGATGAGCGCTGTCGACGCGGAAGATGCCGGCGGGTCTGATGCCCCGGCGACTTCGCTTGCAGCAGTGTCGTCGATGTCAATTTCCTCGAGCAAAAGGAGTGTGCGAGCCTCCTCAAAGTTTGGGAAGGGCTGCCACATCTTGAGGTTGGAGACCATAGGCCAGAACTTGCCGTTGAGCCCACGAAGGAGAGTGAGGACCAGGGTCCGATCCCCGATCGGGTCGCCGTAGTCGCTGAGGGTTGCCGCCATCGCCTCAAGACGGCGGCAGAAGTCGGTGATGGAGGCCGACCCTTGTTTCGCCGTGCGGAACTCCACCGAGAGCAGCAGGGCGCGCGATTCGCGTTGGCCGAGGAACTCGTTCTCGAGGTAGAGCCACGCGCCGCGCGCGTTCGGCTTGCGGTTCATCGTCGACTGCTGGAGATCGGCGTGGATCGTGCAGTAGAGCCAGGTGAGCACAGTGCAGTTCATCTGCACCCACGCCGGTCGATCCGCGTTGACGACGTCGGAGAGAACATGGTCCGTGAGGGCATACTTGCCCAAGACGAGGAGGAACATGGACCTCCACCGGTTGTAGTTGTCGGCGGCACGATCCAAGACCAGGGGCACGAGGACCTTGATGTTGAGGACGGCGATGGCTGCGGCGTGAACTGCAGCGCATTTGGCCTTGTGCGCTGAGAGCCGCAACGCGATCGCCTCCGCCTCGACGACGACGGGCGCCCTCGGCAGCACGTTCGCGCTCCCTCGCGCCTGCCGCTCGGCGTCCGGTTTCGGCCATCAGATCGGTGGCCGGGCAGAGCGACGGGACGACCTCGAGATCACGTGATGAAGAAGCAACGTGAGGACGAGTGGATCACGGGCAACCAGCAGGCTTGGCGACAGAACCAACAGACTGGACGCGAGATGTGCGGATGACGCACAGGACGCCGGCGACGCTGCAGCTATCGGGGTAGGGGTCGCCGCGCCTGGCGCTGCAGAAGGCTGGCCCGCAGGAGAGAGGAGGGCCGGCGAGTGGTGGACACCCAGCGACGGCGGGCAGTGGCCGGGTCGACCGGAAGGATCGACGGCAGCGCGAGGTTAGGGTTTGCGGAAGCGAGAGGCCGCGGAAGCGAACCGCCTCATGATACCATGAAAGAATATGATTAGGGAATACTCAATACATTGCTGTGAATGATTAGCGTTTACATGTATAGGCCTCGTGGACAGGCCCACTTGCCATATTACATTCCAACAGTCACAACGAGTGGTGTTTTTATATTACCTGCACATATGTTCTCTTGCAGTCTCGAGGCTATATCCCTGTTAACACTGAGTTGCAAAAAAACTCGGATATGAAATATCTCTAGAAGAATTTTGTAGAAATCAGTTTATTTTTCATAAGAAAAACGTAGGAGCGGGAAAAAAAAATCCCACCCTAACGCGTATTGGTAGGGATCTAGGACAATGGAGACACATTTGAATTTGGATCCTTCTTGAAACACTGATAAGTTGAAGCATAATTACACAAAACAATATTTTGGCCATTTGTTAGAAAAACTAGAAAATATGGTAGAGTATAGTAAAATGGAAAAAGTCTAAATGTCCCCCTCAACTATAAGCATTTGTCTAACTTAGACCTTGATCTACAGAACTGGGTAAGGAATACTCTAAAATTTGTAAAATGGTGCAAGGAACCCCCTAGGTTGGTTTTGCTGGGCGGTTTCGCTGACGTGGCAGCCACCATGTCAACGGTTTTACATGCTGGCAAAGAGTAGGGCGCGCGTGGGGGCTGGATATGGCTGACTGGTGGGCCCCACCTGTCAGGGCGCCACCTGAAATACTCCATCGTCTCCCCTGCTTCTCTCCCTTTCCACCCGCGCCGGCGGGTCACATTTGTGGATACTTCCCTCTAGCAGGTCAGAGCGAGTGGTGTCTGTACCTGCACATATGCTCATTAGTATTCTCGATAGCTTGTGGCTTGTAGCCCTATGAACACTGAGTTACAAAACATCTAGATCTGGAATAAATATTTCTGGAAGGATCAAAATCCCTACAAAACGCGCACCATGTAAATTGTTCGGTCAGATGCATCCAATATCTTGTAGATCCATAGCTGCACGTTTTTAGAAGAAAAAGGAATGGGCGATGAAGGTTGGTGTGAATTCTTGGCAATAAGTGGGGAGATTCAACAATAAAAATGAGAATTATTGATGCAAAACCAATATGTTCTTAGATATGCATAAGCAGCATGAACAAGAAGAGAATCATTTTCACGAGTAAAATATGGCAAAAAACTATACGAGAATTGTTCCTTTCTTCTTTACTAAACACTACATCCTGCTGCTCTATTTTTAAACAAGATCTGTTTACCCCGTCTTGTTAGCATTGTTTGTACCGATTGTATTGAGAAACGAAACTAATCAAGCCGCCAAACTCACCCACAATATGCCATGATGCAATGTTTGGAACGTGTGTTTTTCTTGATAAATCCCACATTAGAAATCCCACATGAGCTGTCGAGACAGCGTAACATGCATGGGGCAAGTTGTTGGTGGAATTAACTAGTGCAGTCCTTCAGTTAAGTTCTTGCACCATTTGGCTAGCTATCACGGAATCCCAATCCCAATCCCAATCCGATTCTTTCTGGTAAACAAACATGCATGCAATGCAAAGAGAAGAAGAGACGGCAACTCACAGATTAGACGAAAGCAAGGAAAGAACCAAGTCACAAAAAAGTCAGGACGGGCGGCCGGCGTTGTGTCCGCGTCAACGCTGACGTCAGCACGGACACGGACTTGACCCATTCCATTCAACCACACAAAAAAAAAAAAAAACACGCCATTATTCTAAGCAAGTCTCCTTCCTTCCTCCTCGAGCCTTCCTCCTCCTTCCTTCCCCCCATCGCCACCACCCAGCGAGAAATTCCCCAATCCATCCCCCCCCCTCCTCCACCATCTCCTCCAATCCCCAAATCCCCCCCTCACCCGCCGGGAGGATCCATCCATCTCCATCCATCCACCCACCCGCGCCACCACCAACCAAATCCCTCCCAGCAATCGCAGCCATGGAGTGCGAGCCAGAGGAGCTCCAGTTCCTGGGCGTCATCGGCATCTACCGCTTCTCCCTCGACATCCTCCGGGGCCCGCACCGCCCGCTCTTCGCCCGAATCGCGGCGGCCTTCGCGCTCCCGCTCTCGGCGCTCTTCCTCCTCCACATCGCCATCTCCCACTCCCTCTTCTCCCACATCGACGCCGACGACACGCAGCTCGACACCGCCGCCCCGGGCACCGCCACGCAGCGCGCGCTCCTCTCCCGCCTCGCCTCCGACTGGCTCGCCCTCCTCCTCTTCAAGTCCGCCTACCTCCTCGCGCTGCTCCTCCTCTCGCTCCTCTCCGTCGCCGCCTCCGTCTTCTCCGTCGCCTCCGTCTACGCCGCCAAGCACGACGCGCTCGCCTTCCCGCGGGTGCTCTCCGTCGTGCCCCGCGTCTGGCGGAGGCTCGCGGCCACGTTCCTCGCCGCCTTCGCGCTCCTCTTCGCTTACCACGCCGTCGCGCTCCTCGTCTTCGTCGGGCTCGTCGTCGCCGCCGACAACGGGTCCGGGCTCGCGGGCTTGCTCGCGTTCCTCGTCGCCGTCGCGACCTCGCTGGCCTCGTCTACCTCAGCGTGGTATGGCACCTCGCGAGCGTCGTCTCCGTCCTCGAGGACTACAAGGGCTTCGCCGCCATGCGGAAGAGCAAGGACCTCATCAAGGGGAAGCTTGTCACGGCGGGCGTCATCTTCTTCACGCTCAACCTCGTCTTCGCCGTCGTCGAGCTCGGATTCCGCGCCTGGGTCGTCAAGGGGTCAGGAGCGGGGTCCAGGCTGTTCCTCGGCCTCCTCATGCTCGCCGCGCTCTGCTGCGTCGTCATGCTCGCGCTCGTCACCCAGACCGTCGTCTACCTCGTCTGCAAGAGCTACCACCATGAGAGCCTCGACAAGGCCAACATCTCCGACCACCTCGAGGTCTACCTCGGCGACTACGTCCCGCTCAAGGCCTCCGACGTGCAGATGGAGCAGTTCCAGGTCTGATGAATCTGATGATGATGCCTTCTTCTTCCTCCTCCTCTGCTTTCTCTTTCTTTTTCACTGCCTGCAGCTGCAAGTGTGCAAATCCATTCCATCCATCCTCTGCTGCTGCTGGCTTTGCTAGAAATTCCTCTTCTGTACTATTATTACCATCGGCAGGCAATCTTATGTAATTTTACACACGGACAGACGGACAGCAATATGTGATGAACATACTTTAGAACTGTAGTACTTTCTAGAGAGAATGGGGAATTTGGTTGGATTGGGGACAAGAATAATCGGAATCTGTACTTGTAAGGTGGGGTGGGGGTTGGTGTAGGATTTGCTCCTCCTTTTAGTTGTGGCAAAACAAAAGCAAGAATGACATGTTATTTATGAATTATTATGACATGAGGGTAGGTTAATTTCTTTCTCAGGGACAGGGACACAGGGTTCCTTCCCTTATTTAGCTCGGCTGCCCGGGGTACAAAGATGAATGGATATGCTGAATTTACAAACTTACTATCAGTGAATGGATGATGCTTCTTGATTTTATATACTATCAGTTATGGAGATTAGAACTGAAGATGGATGAGAATAAGTGAATTGCTTTCAGTAATCAATATGCCTTGTTCTGATGAATGTCTGTTGCTCTGGCGGTGGCGGTCAACATATGTAATTTAGTCAGTTGTGTCTATGTGATATTTACCATTTCAACATTTTCTGCCACTGCCGTGCTAGGACTGCAATTTAGTGCTGCTCCAAACAATCTCAGAGTGAACTGGGCGGTCCATGACAGCCACATCTACCTCAGTCTGTTCTAACAATTACTGCTAGTGCTACAATTGCCTGTCCTACTCTCCATGTCTCTCAGTCGGCTTTGATGTCGATTACTCCCATGTTTGTTTTTTTTTGTCCTAAGTTAAACCATCAGTTTTAAAAATTTTATATAGGTTAGTAATTAGCAACATAAGTTTCATGTTTTTAGATTCACTATGAGAACTATAGAGAGTATTTCTCATAGGGAATGCTATAAGGAAAATGGGAAATGAGGTTTTTCTTGTGTAGAAAAAAATCTCATAATGAATCTAATAACTCTTCTAAGTTTAACCGAAATTTTTATATAAAAAGACTAATATTTGTGACATAAAATTAGTATAGTTAGATAGAACATGAAATATATATTTTGTACTATAGTTTCTTGGGTCATAGGGACAAATTTGAGTTTGACTTTGGACATTCAGGGCGGAGGGAGTATCAGGCTCTCCTTTTCCGAGAGATTCTATTACCAAAAGCTTTTGTAACAAAATGTGAAGGAAAAATGTATCCATGCCATTTCCCGTGCTTCCTCTGTATTTTTCACCGACGTCCTGATGGAGCAACTGCAGTTGTGTTTGAATTCCCGAATTCCGATTCCATGCCATTTCCCCTGTTTCCTCTGTTTTTCTCACAGGCAGGCTTGGATTGTGTAATGTAATTTTACACACACGCAAACATTCACGTTGTAGTCCTTTTCAGAGAATTATGAATTGTGAATTTGGATGATAATGGTATTATTAGTTGGGGACAAGAATAATTCATCCTCATTTGTGCACGAGAGACCGGGTTAATCAAAATATGCACCGGATTAATCAAGATACGTCCATAGTTCAACAAGATCTACTTTAGTGAACTGAGGATATGCCAAATCAACGTGCCAAGAACTAAGACCACTAAGATAGGGATTTAGATGCATTGCTGCACAATATCACTACATATAAGCTTGATAAACATCAAAGAACTCAATATCGTAGAAATACGGGACATTGCTCCACGTGGACGCTACACCTAGACAGTGTAGATGCTTGTTGTCGAGAGCTACAAACCACAAAAATTTCTCCATAAACATGGACTTCAAGGATTCTGATAAAACTTTATGGGCCGAGAACTCCACAAAACAACCGCTACAACAATCAACCCTCACTCCTGGTGCACACATTCTGGTAAAATTAAGACTGACTCCAACAGCACACCCATAACGTGACCTAAACCCAAAATGCGCTGCGTACAGTGCTTTGACGGGGAAAACCGCGCTCCAACAGATGAGGCAAATCCATGACCCTTCTGAGGCAGAACCCAAATACGCGTCTTCGCTCCGCCCTTCTGCGTCTCCACGCAGGGCCCACCACCACTAGGGAAGCGGACAACCGCACCGGCGTCACGCTCCTCCACGCCTGCAACGCCATCGCCGCGCCGGAGTTGAGGAAGAAGCGAAGCTTGCACAGCCGCGACTGTGCTCGCCGAGGAAGAGAGATGCGTCACGACCGAGCTTGCCGGAAAAGATGGAGCTGCCGCGACTGAGCTCGCTGAAGAAGATGGAGCCCCTGCGACCGGCGGCGACCGACCTCGCCGGGGAAGAAGGCGTGGGCTAGATCCGGCCGGCCGCCGGCGTGGGCAACTGCGGCTCGCCGCCAAGCGAGCAGGTGAGGGAGCGCCGGCCCGCCCCGCCTTGAGGGCCAACTCCGCCGCCGGGCTTGCACAGAGGCGCTGCACCCGGCTCGTCGGGAAGAAGACTTCGGGCGGCGCGACCTTGCGAGTAGCGATGGAAAGAGGCGTCGGGAGGAAAGAGAGAGATGCAAACGGCAAATGGGTTTCTCTTTTTAGGTTTGCTGTTGGAGCAGGCCGAGTTTAAGGTCTTGGACTTTTTTTTACTGTACATGACCCAAATCACAAATGCGTCTCGCATGCTATTGGAGATAGTCTGGTGGGGAGTCTGCCAGACGATTCGAGATATGAAGTGACATGGACGGCGCATATTCTTTAGGAGGGAAGGACGGATGACCGGTCAGCCAATTGTCTCAGTAATTTGACAGTGTCATCCAACGGTTGCCAGCGGACAAGAACACAGAGAAGTCTAATTAGTTATTGACAATGTTTTGATGAACAAAGATCGTAATCAATGAAACAAAAACATACTTTATTTCTTTGACCATGCAGATCATTGCCGGATCCTTGGGTAGTGAATACACTTTGCACCACAGGTTCCTTTGGGTCCCTACGCCCCGCCGTCCCTCCAACAGGCGGTGATAAGGTATAGCTATAGCACTTTCTTTAGTAGTGTAATTATTTGTGTATAATTAGTTGTTATTTCTAAATAATAGATATGCTCTCTCTATTTTTGTAAGTGTCATATTTGGTTTGTCATAAGTTAAATGTTTATATCTTTGACTATTAATTTAAAAAAAATATATAATTTCATGTCATAAGATTTATATTTTTAGATTTATTACTATGAGAAATACCATCATAATATATAATTTATATATTATAAAACTATAAGAATTTTTAAAAATGGTTGATCAAAGATTGCAATGTTTAACTTAGAACAAATCAAACGTGACACTTAAAAAAAACAGATGGAGTAGATAGAAACTATTCTAATCCCATTGGTAGTGATCTATCCAACCAAATAGAAAAATAGCTCATTCCATCCATCCAACCAAAAAAAAAAAAAAAAAGAATAGATAAATCTACTCTGAAATTCATCATCCATTTTGCTCTGAAACCAAACACACCACTATTTATTTGTTTATGGTCGTGGTCACAGGTTCGACTTGGACATTATCAACACTTTATACTGGTGGACTCCAATCCACTCTGTTTTTTTGGTCTTCACATTACAGGGAATCAATTAAACCCCAATTTGCTAAAATCCTAGTCAAAGATACGCTATCATAAAAAAAGAGTGCAAAGTTTACTGATTGGTTTAATAACCAGTCCAAAATGCCTTAGGTGGCAACTGCAGGTCAGCAGCGTTGCTCTCCAGCATCTCAAGGACTTCGCCCATGGATGGCCGATCGGCTGGTTTGGACTGTATGCACCACAAGCCAACTATGGTCATCTTCCTCACGAGCACTTCTGTGGTGTCGTTGCTACCGCTGATCTCGCTGGTTGGGAGGCCACTAAACTGATCCAAGTTTTCATACAGCCATTGCGGAAAATATTTGCTGCTGCTGTCGTCTGTACTAACATCGATTTTCTTTCTTGCTCCAACCATCTCAAGGACCACCATGCCATAACTGTACACGTCAGCCTTGCTGCCCACTGGTCCGTAGTTTCTTGAGAATACTTCAGGTGCTATGTATCCTATCGTGCCTCTTGCACCGGCAATGGAGATTCTACTCTCCTTTTGTCGGCACAGCTTCGCTAATCCAAAATCTGATATCTTTGGACAGAAATCCTGATCTAACAGAATGTTGTGTGGTTTGATATCAAAATGCACAATGCGGGTGTTGCAGCCTGTGTGGAGGTACTCCAATCCTCGTGCGACTCCTACGACTATATCAAACAGTTTGTCCCATCTTAAACTGTCTTCTCCTTCGGTAGAATTGTTGCCAAAAGTGTATCTCTCAAGGGAACCATTAGGCATGTACTCATAGAGGAGAGCTCTTTTTGAACCTTGAAGGCAATATCCTACCAAAGTAACAATGTTGACATGAGATGTTCTGCTAATGCTGGCCACCTCGTTCATGAATTCCTCACCATCGCCCTCGATGCCCTTCAACATCTTAACAGCTATCTCACGACCATCAGGCATGTGGCCTCTGTAAACAGCACCATAGCCACCTTGGCCAAGCTTGTGAGCAAAAGACTTGGTCATTCTTTTCACTTCTGAATAAGTGTAACCTTTCGGGTGTAAAGTTCCTTGCTTTTGCAAAAAAGATTGAAGCCTTGATGAATTTCTTGGCCTTTTGTAACATGGTATCATGCCATAACATCTCTTATACCACATCAAGACTATGACAACGGTTACACACAACCCAATTAGGGTTGACGTGCCTGCTATAATATCTGAAAATAGACATTAAATAAAATTATCTATGTGAGATTATGCTCCAAAATGTCTATGAGATATATGTCCTGGACCTATTTGTGTGATATATACATTTCCCTACATAAAGAGGTGATAATTTTGGGTTGATTTCGTATCATGTTAAAGTTAGCGTTTTCGCTATCATGAGCAAGTTGTGGTGTATGGAAATAAATCTCAAAAGGACCCACATATCAAAGTTTAGCCGCTACAAAAATGATATTCAGCAGCAACAACATCTGGTGGATCGATATCACCAATGTCAGGGGTAATTGATTTTCTCAGCACACTAGGGTAAATTATGATCTAGGAGTAAACATGGTCTAAAACTAGAGTGGCCATAGGCTTGTGCATTTCATAATTTCATGAATTAGTGCCAGAATGTATAATCACAGTACATGTTCCTAAACATATTTCCGTTTGGTCTTCGTCCTGTTCGCTTCGGCTAAAAAGCTATTTCATCTTATCAGCCAATAGTATTTTATTCTCATAGAAAATCAGCTGTTTCAACAGTGTTTTGGCTATAGTTATCAATAAAAAAGAATCTTCAAAGCACATATATAAGCCAGAGATTCTTACATATTCTGATCCTTTTCTTTCGTGATCGGCCAGTGTTCGGTGAAACAGCCGGTGAGATGTTCGGTGGCGATGCATTGCTGGAGCCCCCTGGAATTGGCGAGCTGTTTGGTGGATCTGTTATGACGTACGGCTAAATTGTTAACAAATAGACCGATCAACGGATTAGTTATCTTTCTTTTAAAAAAAAACTAGATTTGGGATCTTAGCGGAGATGCAAAGTACGTTATGAATAAACCATTTTGATCATTGATGTGTACATTAATTTAGTCTATAATTGATCAGATCAATTTGTCAAACTCATTGTGTTGATCGATCCTGACCCAGATTGTTCCATACTCCCTATGTCATGGAGACACTATACAAAGAAAACTATAGCCAAATAGATGGATTGTTTCTTCAAAATACATATAAATTCCATTCCAATCACCTTTCTCTCTCTCAGTACCCTTTCGTTTGTTCATTCGTGCTGAGCTAGGTGGTTTACAGAAACAATTCCTCTCTCTTGTCCTTAACTCTATAACCACATCATTTTTTTATTCTATAGCCTAAAGGGCACTACTCCATGCTATAAAAGCTCTCCTAGTCTTCTCATTGATCTAGTACTTTATATAATTCTAAATTCGATTCAAACTATAAAAGGAAATCAAACTGACTTGACTCCTATACTAGATCATTCATTACCGCGTACATGTTATTAATGTCTAATTGTGACTCCAACTATCTAGCTCAAAATATGATGATAAGCACAATTGTACTCTCATAAGTAAAGGAATGCACTCCCTCTGTCCATTCTTGTCGATTTGGGTGTGCGTGCCACAAGTTTGACTCAATTTATAAAAAATACGTGCAATACTTATATCTTCAAATAAATTTGTTTAAAAATTAGATTCAAAGATCTCTTAAATGATACTAATCAATGATACTTATTATTTATAAAAATTACCGGAAATTGTTTCTCGGAAAGCGAAAACGACAAGAATTCTAGGATGGAGCGAGTATTAAGTTGCTTACCGTTGCTCAGAATCTGGGCACTGTAAGAAGTGTTATTGTCATAGTAGCTGTTCCACAGCATGATGCCGCCGTAATTTGCTGACCCCTTGACGACGGGCAGCACACGGGACACAAGGGCTTTAGCATCTATGTATCCGCTGCCCGCCGCCTCAGGCGACGCCGGCAAGCCAAGGAACACCAACGCCGGCGACGGCAACGATTGCGTCCACAAATTCCACGCAGCCTTGAGATTGCTCACGTTTCCGTCTTCGTAGTCGCACCCAGGGTTGTTGTAGAACTGTACCCAAACGTAGTCGAACAGCCCCGTGGCGAGCGCCGCGCCGAGGGAGGCGTCCGGGTACGGGCACTGCGGCGCCGCCGTGAGCAGGTACTTCTTCCTGCTCCCTCTTTGCTTGTACAGCGACGTCAGGTTCTTGGCGAGGTCGTCGAAGTGACTGGCCGGATTAATCACGATATCGAAGTCGATGCCGTCGAAGCACGGCGCCGGCGCCGAGCGGCCGCGACGAGGAGATGCCGCCGAGGAAGTTGTCCCAGAGGTAGGTGGCCACGCTCGCCGCGTCGGCGGCGGAGGAAAGGCTGTAGTTTCCAACGCCGCCGCCGATGCTGAGGAGCACCTTGACGCCTCTTGCCTGGCAGGTGGCGATGTCCGCGGCCAGACCTGTGCAGCCGCCCGACGCGGGATCGCAGTGTCCGGCCAGGTTGAGGACCGGTGTCTGGCCGCTGCCGAACGTGGTGAGGAAGGCCATGATCACGAAGGCGTAGCGGCCGCTGCTGCATGTCTTGGCCAGGCTGCCCTCGTTGCTGTCCTGGCCCCAGTAGACGGAGATGTTGACGGCGGTGGCGGTGGCGGCGCCGGGGGCTGCAGCCGCTGCGCAAGCCAACAGCAAGCAAGCGCAGAGAAGCTTGCGGTGGTTGCAGGCCATTGGCCAGCACAGGGCTGTGTTAAGTTCTAATTGGAGAATTCACAAAAAAAGGGTCCTGATTGGAGATTGCAAACTTTCAATCAAATAAACAAATTGCAATGGCCACGGCCTGTGGGACGCGGTAACGCGAAGACCCTTGCATTGGAATTTGGAGGTCTTGGACCAGGTCAGCCGTCGACGCTGGTACGGTGCCAGTGCCACAAATTTCTTTATACCTAACACGTGCATCTGAAAGTGACAGGTGTGGCTACAACTACAAGTCGCGCTGTCTGCACGGGACGACAGCATCTAGAACATTGTTTCTCTTCCCACCAAACAACAATCAATAGTAGCTGCTGCCACCATGTTACAGAGAATCTGTCAATCTGTTGACACCAAATTGGGTCACAAACACCAGGCCACCAACTAAGGCTAGATCATCCAGTCCGCTACAGACCCAAGAACACAGTGAAAGTGAACTACATAGAGATTTACGAACAAACCACCAAACTGTAACTAATCGTGCTTATACGTGATAAAGAGCGGCTAGTTTCTAGGCAAGCTAGTTAGCAAAGGTTAACCAATCGTGCTTGTGTGACAAAAACAACTAGTTTATGAGCAAACTTGCAAAGGTTTGTCGAAGCTCTTGCTTGTGAGAGTCACCGTCGGGCAATGTGACATTGGCTAGTTGCCCTAGGTCGGCTGCCAAGCCTAGGATAACATCTTTAGTTGTCGGATCAAAAGGGTTAGAAAAAAAGGATTAGAAAAAAGAGTATTATTATAAATATAAGAAGTAGAAGTGGGTTGGGTATCTTAATCGACCATGTACCCCTTATTTTATAAGAAGTAGAGGTGGTTTCATCATATTAGAAAACTAATATGGCACTATTGCTTCATAGAGTTTTGCTTAGATTGGACCAAAACTAATCATGCACCTCTTACAATTGGCATGGGCCCAATTTGAATGTCAACATATGCCCCTGTTTTTAGGCGAGATTTATATGAACCTCTGAAAACATAAAAACACTAAATAGCAATGATGTCCAACTCATCTACTACTTAGCATCTATCGACAATGTATACATCGACCATGTTGTTCTAAGGGCGATATGAGTATACTGGCTATTGCTTAGGCATCACTTGTTGGGCTTCTCTTGATGAATGATCACCCTGTAGTGTCTTTTGCAAAGTAATTTGTAGCAACCAGCACGAAGCAATACTCATTTGATGGCATAAATGTCTCCCATAGTAACATTTGTTTGATCAAAATCCAAGCACTTAAGTAATAATGTTTTGGTAGTTCTTTGTTATAGCTCATGTGCAAAATAAATTTAAAAGTACTCTGCCGAACACTCTAATCAGCTTCGATAGTTGGGGATTGGAATAAGGAGCTAAGGGATAACATGCATATTCGGGGATGAATTCCACATAGACATATGCAAAGAAAATAGATGATGTCTTGATCAATAATTTTGATGATTTGGTGCAAACCTCTAACTTGACACCTGTTTCTTGAATCTTCTTCTTTCCTTTGTCTTTGTTGCACCACTTACTTGAGCATCATCCTTGTGAGCTCGAGCACTACTTTTAGGAATCCATGCCAAGCCCTTTTCTTTCAACTTCTTTGCACTAAGCTTCTGCAAATTATTTTCTTGCCACTTCACTAAACTAAGTGAGCATCTTGGTCTTATTTTTGTTTTGGACAACAATAATTCTTTCTTAAATTTGGGCACTCCCACCTTCTTTTGTTCAGATTTGACATTTAAAATATCAATAGATGATTCTCCTATGTTTTAAGTTCTATCTACTTGTTATTGGTTCCTAGATGTAAATGTGGATTGTTTCGAGTTCTCCTATTGGGTGTTCACAATAGAAATTGTTTGATTTATTGTGCTCACTTAGATACTTAGTGTCTAGTAGGAGACAAGTGGCCTTGTAAGTGCATTAAGTCAGGCGGTTCCGCTATAGTTGAGAGCTGTAAAGCGCAAAATTTCTATGCAGACATGGTCTTCAAGGATTCTTGCAAAACTTCGTGTGTCAAGAAGGTCACCAACAACCGCTGCAACAATCAACCCTCATTCCTAGTGCACATATTGACCCCAAGTAACAAACATCAAATTTGGGGTGCTGGTACCATCCCAAACTGCCAAATAGCAATGTTGGTCGCATGCATGGAAAACACTCTTTCCATAGTAAGACATTTGTTGTAATAAAAAATGACGCATATGATCCAATATGAGTTTACCAAAATAGGAAAGGTTGTGACCCAAATATGAAGCACTGAACATTTAATTGTAGCCCTGGACTCAAAGGAATTGAAATCAAATGCAAATGTAGGAATGACCAATATTGATACACTAGTGAGTGGCCAAGCACTGCATGTGGTTGCACCCCCAAGTGAGCCTTCTTCAAGCATCCTTGATACGCAAGGATCCTCCTGCCCTAAGAAGATGACGAGCAGGTCTAGAGCCCCTGACTTTTTGGGACTGCGGAAGTCCTTTTGTTGACGCATCACGCCCCAGGCGTGACTCTATTGGGCCGGGGGTGCGACTGATAGGGCCTTGCGGCCATGGCTCAGGATGGCGGTGCAGCGCTTATGCACCTGTTAGGCTCTAGCGCCTGGCAGGTTTTGGAGTTCGCTTCAGGCCATGGCTCAGGTCACTGGTTTAGGCAAAGGCTAGGCCAGGGTCTTCCCCTGGTCATGGATACTCGCCGCCGGCTGAGCCCTCAAGCCTTATGCGATGGTGGCGCTCACCTTCTCGAGCTTGCCCCTCTGATATTAAGGTCTTGCTTGGGGATGACCTCGTCCAGACGTCCTAGGCTGCCAAGCCATGCTCTTTAATTTCCCGCCTGAGGGTACTTGCAAGCATACTCAATGGGTATAATCCCTGAGCCTCCGACTAATAAAGTCGGTCGGGGGTTAACTGAACTTTCACATCCTTTACCTAGGGACTTAGCATAACCCTAATGTTAGATTCTCAATAGACATCAACTCATACTACACATGGCTTCACTAACCCTTAGGGCTTTAGCTCCAATGTAGCAATTCACACAGCACACTGCATGCTTGTCTTCGGCTTATCTATTGATGCATATGTCGCTCTGCTCCTGCCGTCGCATCCTACACTAGATCCACTTTTGCCGCCGCCGCCGCCACCGCACCCACCACATACACTAGTACACAGAAGGCTTTTAGTCCCGGTTGGGAAGAGCCTTTAGTCCCGGTTCTTCCAACCGGGACTAACAATTCGGGACTAAAGGTCCCGGCCTTTAGTCCCGGTTCTACAAACCAGGACTAAAGCCTCACTGGGCGAAAAAATAAATGTTGTGTTTTGTGTGATTCGAACCCAGTACCTCTCGTCTCGCACATAAAGTCCTTACCAACTCAGCTGTACACCACATGTGACACAATCCTGTACACCCTCCTTTTGAATTGATCCGTGGGGGACCTTTAATCCCGGTTGGTAACACCAACTGGGACTAAAAGGATCTTTAGTCCCGGTTGGTAACACCAACCGGGACTAAAAAGTCGATCTTTAGTCCCGGTTGGTATTACCAACCGGGACTAAAAGTTGAGGACTTTTAGTCCGGG
This sequence comes from Chrysopogon serrulatus, assembly GCA_015844335.1. NCBI lineage: Eukaryota > Viridiplantae > Streptophyta > Magnoliopsida > Poales > Poaceae > Chrysopogon > Chrysopogon serrulatus. The sequence goes on along the minus strand of JADLZL010001958.1, from coordinate 31,641 downwards.
TTGGTAACACCAACCGGGATTAAAGATCAACCTTTAGTCCCGGTTGGTATTATCAACCAGGATTAAAGAACCTTTAGTCCCGAACGCAAAAAATACCGAGACTAAAGTTGAATTTGTACATCGACCAAAGGCCTGTTTTGTAGTAGTGATATGTCGTTTGAAGCAATTTGTTTATCCATCTTGTTTGGTCCTCTCTAAGTACCTCCTTTGCCTCCTCCTTCGCATCCCTCAAATCTCATGTCCACCTTTCTAATTTTTATTCGGAGGTAGACTTCCCAAGCCAGGGTCCAATGTAGTTAGATTTCACATGTTAGTTGATGGATTTCTGAAATTTGAAACATGCAGGTCACTTAACTAATTGTAGTCTCCGTGCAGACATTCCCCAACATGCTGGTCCAACGCCTAGCAGGTAGAGGTTTGCCAGCAACTACGACGAAGCCGACGAGGATGGGAGAAAGCAGAGGCGCCTAATCTCCTAATCTTCCTTTGTAATGTTTCCTTTCTCCTCGTATGCACATTAATGACCTAGACGCTGCTCTTCCTGTCTCCTCTGTGGTCTCTTGTCCCTCCCTCTCCTCCCTTATTTTGGCTAGGCATCGGCGAAACCTTGCCCCCTAGCGAGCGCCTCATCGCCTAGGCGACACCTTAAATTAAGAACCATGATTGGTGGCTAATACCAAATGGTGTCTCTTCCTTTCTTTTTTATACTTTTCAACCAATTTGATTTACGAAAATTGAAAGGTCCAAATTTCCATAACTTGGTTGCAGGTCACACTAAACGTATACCTCATAATATCATGCACCACAGAAATTTTTCATTCTCACATTAAGTAAACAATAAGAACAAAAACAAAGTGGATTTTCTCTTCCTAGACATTAACAGAACTACCTTCATTATGACAAACAAAACAAGTATAAGATTGAAAGCAATTACCTGGTGCTAGAGCCAATGGCCTGAACCAAGTAAAATTAAGAAGATTATAGTCCCCGACCAACACAGGATCAATATGAACTGTATGCAGAGTAAGTGAATAATTCATTGCCTTGACTTGATCAGCAGCAAAGCTAATTCCAGTATGGGGAGCTATATCCATTGTGATATTTAGCCCAGAAGCTCCAACAACATAAAAATTTACAATCTCAAATTGATTAACGCGCAGGTTCAGCTGAGAAGCAAGTTCTTGAAGAAATTCGTTGCTCCAGTTTGAAGTCAAGGAAACATTACGAAGGAAGAGCTCAATTCTCACTGGATAAACACAATGGCAGTCCCGGGTCCCTCGTTTTTGTACCATGTTCGGTGCACAACAACCTAGCAAACAAACATAAATCACAATATGATTAACAGCATATCTACAAGACTACAACATAGGGGTATCCTGTGCTATATATATTTTCTGCTCAAAAAATAAAAATAAAAATAAAAAACAAGACTACAACATAGAAAAGATACTATTGGGGTAAATGATACCCGTCGCATAAAAAATGGAACAAATAGATGCACAAATGATGCTCTTCTAGAATAGATTAGAATATTTGAACGCTCTGGCAAATAGACGTACCATTGTGAGGAGATACAGATACTGGAGGCTGCACTAATCCAGAAGCAGCTGCGCTAGAATTTGAAGCTGCATCCGGAGGTCCAGCATCTACGTGAGCAGGAGCAGCTGTTGCTAAGCGTCTGGTATGATGCACTGGAGTATGTGATAGATCTGAGGAATAAATGGCCAGATCTAAAGCACCGGGCATGGAACTATAGCTAGGCGCTGAAATAGGAGGATGTGCCGACGATACGGCAACTGCTGATGAATATATCTTATTTTGTCTTCGGCTGCCATCCTCTGGTTGTGCAGAAACACTTACAAGGACTTCAGCTTGGGATGCCAAAGAATGAAATGGTCTCCAACCTTGGAATGGAGGCATGGCAGGGGCGACTCCTGCTGCTGACGTTCGAACAATCAAATTGATCCCACTGAGAAATTCCAGGATCAATAGAGCAGCCAAGACATTGAACATAAAATTTCTCAATGTGTCATCGGGAATTCCTGAAAAAAAGTTGTACAGTATCCAGTCAGAATATATTTTTTTATGCGAGTACGTACGTTGTGTGGAATGGGTATAAAGTGCAGATAACAGATGCTGGAGGCCCAATGGCTCATATATCTGCCCTTAAACGATACAATTGTAGAGATGCCAAACATATTGACTGACACATTAGTATTTGACTTTCTCAATCATTTAAATCTATTTTATGACACCCGTTCAGCAAATTAGATTCTTCTTTGTTAAGGCTTGGCATTATTAACTTAAACAGGACAGCTGCACCAACACCATTTTGTGATTCGTTATTCAAGGGATTATTTCACCTCATTCAGATTTGTGCACTCATGAGTCCAGTTAAACAGTGGATTTGAATAAAATATAACTACCAGAGTCAGACAACAAATTAAAGATTCCTTTTTACAAAGATTACTTTTTGTCCGCAAACAAGGAGGCCACAAATATTATGACTTAATATGAAATTGCCTACTATCTGCTCCAGTGTCCATTACATCCTTACTGTTATGCACAAGCTGCTTGCAAGGGAGAGTAAATATGTTTTTTCTCAAAAACTAAATCATTTCTGCATAACCAAATCTCTCAACAAGTAGCTGCTACACCCAACAAGTTTAAGGTCCTTCTGAAACCTCGAAGCCAACTCCCAAAGAGATGAGGAATACTATGAGGTAGGGAGAGATTCAACGCAACTTGTATGCAACCCTAAATTACCAGTGCAAATCGGCGTTCAAAGAAAACATGCTTAATTGTCACGTTCTTGTGACAAAACAACACTTCTCACTACCTTGCCAATAATGTTTTACTAAGTTGTCTTTTGTTAAGATAACTTCTCTTTGAAGGTTCCACAAAAAAAATCTTTATCTTTAGTGGGGGCTTTTATTTTTCAAATCAATTTATTCAGGTTTGAGACATCTTGATGGATCAAAGCTGAATAGTGTGAGGCTATGTTGTTTTTCTCTTAGGCACATAGGTGGCGATCCAGTCTTAGAATTGATGGCCAGTAGAATGTTGGGATTTTTTTTTTGTTTTTAAGCTTTGTACTTAGGCAGAAGTCGGAAGTAAATTTACTCTTATTATATCTTCTCTATGTAATAACAGTGAATTAATAAAATCTTTTCTTTATAAAAAAAATGCACAAGCTGCTCAGCTGGCTCCTGGAGGACTAGTTGTAAACTCTTTATAAGTTCTGAACCTAGGCCCGAATCCGCCATTCCCACTACCCAAACAACATCAAATTTACGGGCGAGCTTCCTACTGTAATACGTACTGTACTTCCAAATGTAGGTAACGAGCTCCCGATCCCGATGGTAGGTACAGTATAAGATACTCTGGAACAAATTGGCTGGCTCACCTCGACCGGAGCGGCATCCCGCTGGACCGAGCCACACCATCTCCGGCGAAGACGCGCGTCGGTACACGGCTGCTACCGGCGTTGGAGCGGCGGGGGCTGCATTAGCGCGGGAAGGAGGGAAGAGAGAGAGGTGGATTTGGATTTCCTCTTTCTTCTCCCCCTGCTTCCCCAGGGAAAGCATATAAGAGCAAGTATAATAAGGTACAGTCAGCAGGCTAAATGAAGATCCACGTCAACAACATCTGAGGTGGAGGAGTGAGAATAGAAGAGAGAGAATGGAACGGGCGGCAAGCAAAACGCCGGGCTGCACGCACAAATCGAGAAAGTAATCGCCTGCTCCCAGCCATCAACGAGCGCGGAGTTGGCGTTTTCCATGGGCTTGTGCCATACAGCTGTGGGCCATGCATGCAGCCATTAAATACTCGTATCTTTATTATATCATACCTCTTAGCTGAGTCATTATACTAGTTGGCTGCTCTTGATGGCTAAAATGACATGGCAGTTTCATTTCGCCGGCAACAAGGCTGGCTTATTAGCCATGCTCTAAGAAGCATATAAGCCTCGGCTACTACCGGCGGTTGCCTGCGGGTGCTGGCGGTGGCTTTGATTTGCTTTTCGCCAAACTTTTTCACATTTCGGAGTCCCGCCAGGTCAGTCTTCGTCAGCTTCGTTGTTTGAATTTTTTTGGTTGCCATCATCTTCATGGCTTTTGTGGTCGTCACTTCTTTTGTTTAAGACTCGGTCATATGGAATTATTATTACTTGTTTGTGGTCGTGGTCATGTATATCAAACATTCTTCTCCTGACTCCCTGTTAGTGGAAGTGAAATAGTACGTGTCTAAAGGACACGGTTGCGAATTCTTCTTCTTCTGACGCTTAACAGAACTTGCGGGACACGCCGACGACGCGAAGACCCTTGCGCTTGCACTGCATTGCATTGGAACCAGGTCAGCGGTCGACGCTGCTGCTATGCCACCGCCACAAGTGACTGCAAGTCGCTGGCTAAACTGGAATACTTGGATGATAGCAGCAGCTGGTTGGCGCCTTGATCGACTTGGCTGCCACCTTATTAAAGAAAAAAACTGCGAAATTGAAATGAATAAGCAAAAAAAAAAAAAAAAAAAAAAAAAAAAGGGGCGAAAGAGGCTTTTCTTTTTTAAAAACAAAGGCCGCACGACTGAAGTTGTATATAGCCAAACTTTAAAACAATGACCACGAAATTAAAGCAGAGGCTTCACACGAACGGCAAGCTGGTAAATTAACAATAGATCGAACTTATTAAAGTCTTATTACAAAGAGGTGGTGTTGTAGCAACAACCAAAATATATAGGCAAACACAGCATACACACACAGAGGTTCAGTCTCAGAATTCATAATAAGCCAAACCGCTGGCCGGGTAGCTAGGGCAATTCAAAACAAGCTAGCGCATGATGCAGTGAATGTAATGCCTCCACCCACCTATCAGGTAATATCAGCAGCAGGCCAGCACGTTGCACATACATCTCTCCAGTCCAGACTAGATGGAGGAAGGAAGTTGATCGTCATGACTGAAATCAAATCCAGTTAAGCCGAGGTATGGTGATTGGAGTCGTGGGGACCTCGACCTCGCCGGAATGATACTGAAATGTGAATCTATTATCCATTAATAAAGAAGAGCCTGCACCTTATTGATCCACCACGTTCAAACACTCCTCCTCTTCTACAGGCCTGCATTAAAACAGGAGGGCACATATTCATGATTCATGAGCAAGAGGCAATTAGGACTGATGCGCAGAAATAATATGAGACCCTCAACCAAACATAGCGCTTATACTGTTATAAAAACAAACATAAAAAGAACATATATAGAGAAACCAAGAACATATTACTGCCAATACTCATTACTCGAATACATGGACGGACACATCCATCGCCCACGCATGGTTAGAGAAATTTTACCTATACAGCCATCCATGGCCGAAGATGAACGTTGGGCATTTGGGGAGAGCGTCGGCAGGTTTTTGGAACACACCCGAGATCAGCTCCACCTCAGCCTTGTTTGCGTCTTGATCATTGAATGCATGATTACGTCTCCGCCATTCAGCTGTGTCGTAGAGTGACCTTTGTGCTTTGATTTTCTGGAGTCGTGGGAGGTGCTGGAGCCCACCAGGTGCTGCCTTGTCCCATTCATTTGCGTCGAATATTAAGTGCAGCTGCTGTAGCTCAGGCATGGCTCCTGCCTCAAACGACAGGTATGAAATACGGTCGCAGTCGAACTCGAAGTATTTGATAGATGCAAATCCCATGGAACCTCTTATTGTGATCCTTTCCGTCAGAGTGCCTGCGATCCTTAGGTGGAGGCTGAGCAAGGACGGTAGCCTTGTCCCAATGATAGCAAAATCATCTTGGACCATTTGCTTCACCCCAAGACTTAAGTGACGGAGGTTCTGGAGATGGCCGAGCCACCTAGGAACTCTAAAGAAGGTGCATCCAAGTAGGTGGAGCTCCTCAAGGTTGTGGGAAGGAGGGGAAAGCGAGCTCCACACATCGACATACCAAGCAACATCATTATAGGAGATACGAAACTTTCTGAGGTTGCCGAGTTTCTCAAGAGAAGTACTTAGAGCTTCCACACATGCTGCCTTTTCCAATGGTGCACACCCCTTGGGGAAAGAAAAAAGCAATTCTGTCAAAGCGGTAAGCTGCCCCATGCCTATAATACTTTCCAGTGGGTTTACTGGAAGAATAAAGTCATGCAATGTGCGCAGCGATTTCACCTTACCAATAATCCCATCAGGTAACCTCTTGTGCCATGGTACAACTAGATGGCACAAGCGTGGCACATTAGCAATCTCTAATAATGCATTGCTACTGGTTGCTGTAGTAGATAAATACAAAGTCTCCAAAAACTGCAATCCCCGTATTTGACAAGGCAGCAAGACATTTTCTCCAATATCTAAATACCTTAGTTGTGATAACTGATTGATACAACTAGTCATGTTAATTTTAATCCCATCATGGTAACTTTGAAGGATTAATACTCATAAAAACTTAAACTCAAGAAGTGGAGGTGTCCAACAAGATTTCCTAAGTGTGGTAAGGGAACGAATTTGTGATAGGTTCAGGCCAATGGTTGTAGTCACTTTGGTACCATCCACAATATCTGTGAAGCCAACAACAGTCAGTCGACGAATTACCTCATCTTGCACTTTTGCCACTGCTTTTGGGTCACTTACCAAATGCAAAAAATTATCTTCCTTACATCTCCTCATAATCAAATCAAGTAGCATATCATGTACTCTGCAGCTTAATACCTCAAAATTGTACTCATCATGTATAGGTTGAATCATGCTCCTATTAACCAACTCATTGAAATAACTCTCGGCAACATCCCATACATCTTGCCCAGTAGAATTGCTAACAAAACCTTCTGCCACCCATCGCCTCACTAGCTGACCTCTTTCAATTTCATGATCCTCTGGGTAAGAACCGAGATACAGAAAGCATGCCTTAAGATGACGGGGGAGATTCTTGTAGCTGAGATCTAAGATATACATCATGTCTTCATACTTGGAGTTTGTTACAGACTTAGTGTCTAGTGAATTATGTATATACTTCCACTGTCCCTCCAATCTTCTTGGTTGGCAAGCTAACATACTAGCCATCATAATTATTGCAAGTGGTAGGCCACCACACTTCTTCAATATTTCATATGAAGCCTTCTTGAGCTCAGTAGGGCAAGCATCTTCAGATCTGAATATTCTACCAAAAAATAGCTTCCTTGAGTCTTGCTCATTTAGTTGCTTCATATTATAAATGCACCCATGGTCATTGTGGCAACATGATCTAGCCACATCTTCAATTCAAGTAGTTATTATAACCCTACTACAATGATTACTTGGTGAGAAAGCACATTGAATGACATCCCATGCTTGCTTATCCCACAAGTCATCAACTATGATGAAGTACCTACAAAAGTGCATATGTTGAACTTAATATATGTAATAAGCACTCCCACTTTATTTAGAGAACCAACCATATATAAATCTCGTGCAATTGTATTACTAGATGTCATATCATTCATACTAGAAAATATTAATATAGGGATGTATTCCTTAATATGCTACATGGTAAACATTGACATGATACTACGAACAAATATTTAATATGTTTTAAGGAAGTATAACTGACATCTATCAAATTAATCCAAACAAATATATATAACCAATGTCCAACCTAGGTCATCTAAAACCAATGCCTCTCATGCTTAACTCATCCCAAAAGGCAAGCTTGTGTTAATGATGAAGTATGCTTCCATAGTTTTCCTCTCCCAGCATTGGTTTTGGATATGGGAATCAAACCAACAATTAAAGCTTTAGATTCAGTTCTTTTTCTACGGATAAGACTTAAATATAGGGCAAATGTTTAGGAAATGGTATCTATCATAAGTTGGTAGCACTAGTTGTACGTATAGGAACATCTATGGAGTTTGATATCAAAACGAGATAGTGACCTGATGATTAATCAACCAAAGATTTTCCATACTAAAACTTGGTTTTTTCTTTATGCAATATATTGGTTATATTTTACCTCTTTGAGATGAACAAATTATCCCCACAAAAAACTCAAAAGGTATACAGGGTTTACACAAAACAATTAAGAAGTTTTTAACTGGTTTCAGATGGTCGTACCTCTTATCCTGTAGATGTCCTCTGAGGTCATTGATAGGATCTCGCAACTGGCAAGTGTGGGAGTATGTTCGCTGCCCAAGTTGTGATAGCAAGCTGTTGAATAGCCCTATGATTTGTGGCTTCTGAGATACAGATATAAATGCCTTGCATTCAAAATTGCCTTGAACCTCATGATACACCTCATTTGCGAGAGTAGTCTTCCCTATACCTCCAGATCCTACTACTGCCATAAACTTCAAGTGTTTGACTTCATCCATTGCCCAGCTAACAAGCTCATTCTTTTGGGACTCAATTCTCACAAGGCTTACTAACTCCTTGTAGAGTGTTGAGACACGAGGATCAACAACTACAGGGGTAGTAATCGATATGCACTGATCAAGCATGTACCTCTTTCGGCGTTCGCTTGCTTCAGTCACTAGAGTCTTGATCTCTTGGAACTCATTTGCCAGTCGGCGACGATCATTGAAAGTTCTCAGATACTTAGCAGCTTTTCGAAGGATCCCTATCTTGGCATCAGCTTCACCAATATTGTGCATGAAGTCATCAATGCGGTCTTCTATGTTGTAGGACATCTCGATTATATCTCGCCTCCATTTCTTGACCTGCGGATCGAGTTCATCGGCGCTGTCCATCTTCTCTAGGAGTGCATCCATATCCCCGAGCTCACGCTGAAGGAAGGCCACCATCTTCCGCAGGCCCTTGATCTTCTTGTACTCATCGCCCATGAGGGTGGTGAGTTTAGCCAGGACCGGCTTCATCACACCCATGGAGACAGACACCACAGCAGCTGCGGCCATTGCTCAGCCAAACTAACTCCAACTTGGTGTGCTCACCAATTTAAGGATATACTAATGGCCCGCTGATACAGGATAAACCCCGCCTTGTTCTTTGGTCCTGTAACGAAAAATGGAAGGTCCATGAGAATTTGATCTGTGATTAGTTAGCTTCGAACACTTAGCTTGTAGCTTGGGACTTACTTACCAGTGCTTCGTCCTTAATGCAAACGGTCTGGCTGCAAGGTGCTTCAGATCAGATCGATCGGATATTGAGGTGTAAGAGTCTCCGAGCATTGCAAGAAGATGGAGCAGCAGAGACGTAGCAGGTATATGAAATGCCTCCAAGCAGCAAAGCACAAGTGATGGCAGCTACCTAGAAGCATGTATGGATCGAAAGAAAGGAGGACTTATATAAGAATCGAATCGATCCGGAAGAAGAGAGCATGAAATTAAGGAAAGGGTAATCCTGCATGCAGTAGTGAAGCCAAAAATCCATTGACTCACCGTCAAACAAATCGCCAAGTCAAGCGAGAAACGGAGCGAAATCTCACAAAGCCAACTACGTCCTCCGATCCCCAGCTGTGGTCAAAGCTCGGAAGGAATGCAGGAAGGGAGAAGGTAATAATAAGCTGTGTATTGGCCAGCTGGCGAGCTTCTTGTTGTTGAGGAACTTTTTGTTTCTTCAACACAACCGTACCCCAGAGATCAGACCAGCGCTGGCTTCTTGCCTTTTAATTTGGTCCAGAGTTCCAGACGCACATGCGACGATTCTGCGACCGAGGTGTCGCCGCTCGTTTGGCATCTCCGCATCTTTCTGCAGGGTTGCATGCATTGCCCATCCATCTTTCACCGTTAACGAGCTAATCGTCAATTTCTTTAGTGCCATGCCGTAACAAAAAGTTCGTGCCTGTCACGTGTGTAGTGAAGACGCGTCGGTGAGATCAAGACCGGCCATGCACATGAGCTGAGTCAGCCCCCAAAAAGCTTCGGCATTAGAAAATAGTAGTACAAGGTAATGTAATATGGTTGGCCAGATTATCTGGCTACCACTAAAGGAGGGGAAACCACCGAGAAACTCATCCGGTCTTGTATGGACATAGCCGTATTTCTAAATTTTACTCCAGCTATAACTCATCCGGTCATTATAACACTGACAATGTCTCGATGAACATAGATTGTATCTGAAACAAAAACTCATATTTATTTCTATAAACTTGAACAACATTACATAGATTCTAATAACTAATAAACTAAACTAAATCTAATGTAGATCCTTGTTGTCCGAGCTAGGATTGTCCCTCCTCCACCACTTTAAAAGGCGCTCGTCGTTAGAGTCCAACTAACTCTGATCAGGCGAGCTCTGGGCACTAGAGCCATCGTTGCTAGTGCTCCACTCCACTAGCAACCAACTTCTTCCTCATCCCTAGAGGAGTCGTTGCCGAATAGCTTGAAGTTGTTCAAGGTTAAAGTTGGAAGAAAGCAGGGGGTGAAAAAGGAGGTGTGGTTTATACAGAGATTCTCAAAAAATTTCTATGCGATCAGATCTGCACCTGCACAAATTTCAGGGACCAAATCAGGGCTCCAGGTCAGATGCTGGCTCACCTTCCGGTGTGGCCAACGCGTGATGCCGAGCTTCCACCAGCCCGCATCGGCCAGCCGGCCAGGCCAGCGCCCGCAGGTAAGCAGGGGACCTCCGTGCATTGTGGACTCGAAGAAAACTCGGAGTGGGCTGCGGCCTGCGGCTGGTCATGGGTGGGGTCGGCCCAGTCCAGATCCAAACAAAATCAAATTTTAATTAATTACTCTGGTGCTTTAGGATGTTTGCAACTTTTTTTAAAAAGACCACAGGAGCAAAACTCATATATTGGTTATTGTTTAATACACATCACTAAGACAAGCAGACCTTTGATTAACAGAAAGGTGGGCCAAAAATGAGACGATCTCTTGAAATTTCCACTGATGATTTTCAAGTAGATGTCGCATCTAACTGATTAACAGAGGCGGACCTCCCTTTCTTCATTCATATAATTATTTCAATATGTTGATCCATCTAGCGTATACGAAATGATCATATTTTCAATGGAGTGCAGCATTGCTTTACTGCTGCAAGACAATTCAAGCCAGAATTTGCTCCAGTTATTCTAAAAGGATGCCTGAGGCCTCACCTTGCTATTGATCAATGGCTAGACTTCCTTGTGTAATTGTTTTGATTTTTTACCTCTTTTGCATCTTAATTTTCTACTTCCAAACTCTTTGTTTTGCCCAATAAATTATAGTATGAGACAATACAACCCCTCCGGTTACCATAAAAAAATAGATATAGACCTTAAAAAGGACTGCCTATAAAAATGTGAGGCATTTATAGAGGCGAACCAGCTCAGCCCAATACACCACCAAGCCCAATCATCACTTGATACACATAGGCAACACACAGGGCACATTCACTTTTTTCTTGGTTCAAATCCAAAACACACCACTGCCTCTTCTCTTCTCTCCGTGGTGGCCTCTTCTCTGCCTGCACTCTTTTCTCACACAGTCACATAAAATTTAGGCTGGAAATGGGCAAATCTAGAGCGTGCAAGTCTAGTCCATATGTGCCAATCGCATGGTGGATCGCTAAATTAAAACTAGAATATAACAATAGAACATCCAACAGTAAAACAAAATTAAATTACTGACCAATTAGTCTGTTGGGAAAACGAGATAGAATGATGGTACTTCTGTTAGAAATCTTTAACGTCTGACCTTGCAACGGTAATTTGGTACTTTTAGGGACCCCCATGGGATTGATAGTCTTGGGTTGTGGTGTGGAATCTACAAACCACAGTTTAAGTCGGCTTGGTCTAGGTGCACACATTTTTGCTAGATTTATTCTCACAACACGAACTTTTCTTTTGGTAGTAGGGCCGACGTGTTCGTCGACGATACACGTCTATGGTGACTTTGTCAATCTTAAGATATGTCAATCCTGCTTTGTCTCCTGAGGTGTTCATAGAAGTAAGGTAACATACATTCATATGTAAAGGTGAGGGCGTGTGTACATTCATATGTAAAGGTGAGGGCGTGTGTGTGTATGTGAGTGCATACATTCTTGATTAATAGGATTATTGTTTTGATATGAGATGTTCCTTATTGGTTTTTCCTTTTTTATTATGTTGGTTATTTTGGAAACACAAATAATAATGATCAATGGTGTGATAAGAAATAAAGAAAAGAAAAACCGCCGCAAAGAGCTTTACCAAGACTTATGTTTTTAGAGTTGGACCGACGAGAGGTCGAAAGCACTTGGGGGCGTGTCCTTGCCCTGATTGGGTGGGTTGCGTGTGTGTGGGATGGTGGGTGGGCGTTGTATTATTTGCAAACTACTTCCATCTCTCATGGCCGGTCTCTGCTCTCATTGAGAAAGTGATGCAGAACGGAGAACGCGCAGGTCATGATGCAGATCAAGTAGGTCTTGCAGGCTTATAGCAGAATAAAGCCCAACAAGCTTTGCAGGCTGTCCAGCCATTTAGACCTACTAAGCAATGTGTTCGTGTTCCACTAAAAAAACAAGGGCAAATGTTTTGCATGGGCTTGCATTGAAATTTTGCAGGCCAAGTCAGGCACACCAGCATCTATAGATGTACATGTTCAGTGTTTCACAGGTATGAGCTAACTGGTATGAGCTAACTTGGTCTGATGCATAGGGTCATGTCTAGACAACTACTCAGACTTGACGGACGCCTAGTCTGGTCTGGCATTTCGAGTAAGGCCTGGTGGCAGCATGGTGGCCACCATGGCCTGCTAATTAAGAGCCCACCACACCACCATGGCCTAACCCTAACACATTTCCCCAATCCCCCCACCTCGCACTCTGAAGTTTTCCCTCTCACTCCACCACAGGCAGACAAGCACGCCACCCCTACCCCCACCCCCCATGCGCTGCCTTTCCATGCCACCGCGCAACCTCCTCCACGCCCCCACCACACCGCCCTAAGCATGGCATCTTCGAGCGTGCCGCTGTCGACATCCTCCACACTCTTTCCCGCCGCCTACGGTCAGATCTAGGGGTGAGTGCAGCATCGTCGACCACCTCCATGTTTTGTCCCATCGCAGGCCACCTCTACCACTTATGGTTGGATCTAGGCGCGAGCGCGCCGGTGTTTGGTAGCTCGCATTAACCTACCTCCAACCTACATGTCTCTATTAGTCTACGAGCCTATACTTTCCTAAGTTTTGTACTCTTAATATAGTGAAGATCGCTGGTTAGTGCTTGTGTTTTTTCTCATAAATGTTTTTCACGTAAAAATCTGTGTCTAACATTCGATCTTTATTTGCATTATTTGCCAATAGACACGTGGGGCATGGCGTCTGTTGGCCTACTTATCATAAATAGCTCTACCAATGTGAGAGGCTTGTTTGACATTACATTGGTGTCAATGTAACTTTTACTTGGGTCCAATGGATCTGTTGGGACCTACATGTCACTGATAAAGAATGGATGTCCCACCAGCATGTTAGAATGGTAGATCGATGCCAAGTAGCCTATCATATCATGAGTTTACACTGACAATGTTTGGCCATCTATAATCTTTGACGCAGTCTATTACCGCGTCAGAGGTTAAAGATGACCAAACAGTGACATGACAGTCTCACAACACTGGTACCATTAGGTCAGTTTCAATGTCAAGTTTTATTTTGCTGTTTTCAAGATTGCCACATCACGTGTAGATTGAAATGAAACTTAGATGAAACTCCCATTATGAATACAAAGTTTTATTCTATAGTTTATAACCATTTAAATTCTATGAGTCATAGAGAGTTGGTAATCTTGTCAAGAGAGTTTCATTCTCATGACACTTATTTCTTCTCTCTTAATTAAAACACTGTCATGTTATCAAAAATACGTATTTGACATACTATTTAATATAAATAAAACTCTAATAAAACTCACATCGAGACTGACCTTAAGTACTGTGTCTTGTCCGTTTCTTGTCGTGTAGTGCCATCGTGCTGGTTTCTCGGTCCAGGCACGAAAAAAAGGCTATGGTTCCTAAGTCATTCTGCTAAGCCAGAATCAATAGTCTCGGTATTCATTCAAGTTTGTCAGGCTAAAGGATCCTAATTAAAGGGGTTTAGTTCTAACAAAGCTAAGAATCTGGCCTTTACTTGGACCGGCCGTCACAGCAGCATAAAACAAAAATAGAAAGACATTCAGATCGATCGATGATGATGAAGAGGAAAAGAAAGTAAAGATGTCTCTTGTTTCTTTATTCCCCTACTAATCGCACCAGCATTACGCCAAGCAGAAATGCCCCGTGCTTTATTTGTTGTCGGCGTAGGGATCGCCGCCGGCGACACGCTATACTCAGCTCGATCGGTGTGTTATAAATTGAGCCGGCAGGCTCCATGACGCGTCAGTCCGCGCCATGCATGCATCCTCATTGATCCATGGAAGCAGCAGCAAAGGCCATAGAGGACAAGGAGCAGCCGCCGGCAGCGGGCACGAGCGCCGTTAGCCATGAGGTGAGGTTGCAGATACCGGCTCCGGCGAAGGGCCCCTACCGGCTCCGGCAAGTTCCCCAATGGGTGCGCGACGCCAACAAGGAGGCGTACGCGCCCAAGTTCATGTGCTTCGGGCCGTACCACTACTACAACAATGTCGGCCTCCACCACGAGGAGCTCAAGCGGCGGTACGCTGCGGAACTCCTGCAGGACGCCGAGCCAAGTGACGAGGACAAGCGCCACCAGCTCCGGCGAATCTGCGAGCAGAGGCTCAGAGACATGAGCACTGACATTCGCGAGTAAGTAATAATGTACTCCTCCTATATTTCTAGTCTAGTATATGTCTATTTACCATTTATATATTGTATAATTATTAGGCCTGCTTTGAGTTCTAATCTTTAGCTTTATTAGCTAAAACTTGCGTACATGATATTTGGATGAGACGGTTATATAACCTGCATGAAACATTACAACGTGCAAATAAAAAACAAAAATAAAATTGAGTAAATAAGAAGGTGGGAATATATGAATGGAAGTTTGATTAAAAGTTGGATTATGAAATAAATAACAGCGGCAACTTGTCTGGTTATGCACTCGCTCTTGGTACACGATGCTTGATGGGCAACTCGATGAAATAGATGCACTACTGTAAACTCGATCGAATACTTCCGTGTTTTTGTAATTTTCTATTGGTATATTTTGATACCTGTATAATAATTGATAATTTTTTTTGTATCACCATAGAAGTATTCGAGTTTTCAGTAGTAATGGATGTGATGCCATTTATATATAATAAAGTTAACAAAGACTTGCATCATCAAACCATCATGAAAGTGGGTTGGTTCCATGAGAAGATAGTGATGGTTCCTTACCATCAGTCTTAGCCACAAAAGAAACTACAAAGCATCCTGCTGAACTTACTAGAAATTTGGTAAGTTGCCGTCTTCTAAGATTGTCGGCTACCATTTCATGACATCTTTGCAGTTAGGTTGATAGCTACCCTTATCTCCCAGATTTCACAGTTATTCTTTCGGTTTTTATGTTCATGTTGTATTAACTTTGTCCTCATTAATTAAGTCAAATATTTATATCTTTGATCATCAATTTCAAAATATTTATATAGGTTCATGACAAAAGATTTATGCTTCTAGATTCACTAAACTGCTGGCTCCCACCACTACAGGAAACGGGCTCTTTGCCGAGTGCTTTGCAGCACTCGGCAAAGGAACATTTGCACTTCGGCAAAGGCTTTGCCGAGTGTCGCACTCGACAAAGCGCACTCGGCAAAGAAAGGGTCGGCAAAGACCTCTTTGCCGAGTGCCGGGATACGGGCACTCGGCAAAAGCTTTGCCCAGTGCCAAGTCACACTCGGCAAAGAGTTTTTAGGCCGTTAGCCTTGGCGGCCTCTTTGCTTAGAAGTGCCGAATGGCCAAAACACTCGGCAAAGAGCATTTTTTTATTTTTTTTTGTGAATTTCTTTGCCGAGTCTTTGGCGGGCGGGCACTCGGCAAAGAGCTTTTTTTTTTTTTTTTTGAAATTTTTTTTGCCGAGTGCCAAGAGGGGGCACTCGGCAAAGAGATTTTTTTTTTTTTTGAATTTCTTTGCCGAGTCTTTGGCAAAAGGGCACTCGGCAAAGAGATTTTTTCTTTTTTTTTTGTATTTCTTTGCCGAGTGCCATGGCAGGCACTTTTCGGCAAAAAATTGGAAAACCAGTGCCTCGGTTTTCCCGGCTTTTGCCGAGTGCCGCCATGGCACTCTGTAAAGGCCTCTTTGCCGAGTGTAACACTTGGGCAAAGAGGATAAATGTGTTATTTTTTTTTCGTTTTTTTTTTCTATTTCACCAACACAAACAATAAAATCACATCACGAAATATATCATAGATACATGACATCCATCATACATAATACGAAGCAAACGCATTTCATCAACAATCCATCACATACATAAATATCGTCCATAATGCATCACATACACAAATATCATCCATAGTTCATCACATACGAGTTATAATCCATCACAAGTCGCATACGAACATATGTCTGGGTCCAACAGAGGCCTAACAAACATCAAATGATAAACGATGGATACCTACTGCCATCC
This sequence comes from Chrysopogon serrulatus, assembly GCA_015844335.1. Taxonomy (NCBI): domain Eukaryota; kingdom Viridiplantae; phylum Streptophyta; class Magnoliopsida; order Poales; family Poaceae; genus Chrysopogon; species Chrysopogon serrulatus. The sequence goes on along the minus strand of JADLZL010001958.1, from coordinate 15,204 downwards.
TGGCCACCCGGGCCGTGGAGCGGAGTGCCCAGGCGGTGAAGAGCCAGTTGGCCACCCGCCCTGTGGCGAAAGGCCACCCTGAGGAGTCGGGTTGGAACCGGCCGACTGTGGCTGCACCAAAGAAAAGCGAGTTAATGAGTATCTGCACGAGAGCCGCATATGGTGTACGAGTTAGTAGAAAACCGCACATACTCACCGGGGTCACAAAGACAGGGAGGAATGCGAAGGAGCAGGGAGGCTCAACTGGAGCGAAAGCAAATGACGGTGGCACGGTCACACCTTGTAAGGCCTGAAGGCTCGACATGAAGCTGAACATGTCCCGCATCCTTTGCGCCTCGGCCGCCGCCCTCGGGCTTGTACAGCCTCTATCGTAGCCGATGGGCCTCCTCCGCCGCCGCTTCTGGGCCTCCAACCTCCTCCGCATTGCAGGCACTGCAACATTCACACGCAAAGTTCAAACAACTCAAAATGCTAGGTAGATATTTAACAAAGAGTGATCGATGCATGAAAACAGCACTAACCTGGAGTTCTGAAATCTGCTGGTGGGAGCTCTGCTGCCGAGGGCGTATGGGGGACGGAGGAGCTCGTGCTCCTTGCTCGAATCTCGGCGAGGTTGGGGACAGGGCGGAGTCGACCGTGGCTGTCCGCCATGAAGTACTGCCGTCTTTGCTTCCCTCCACCAAGCCTCATCGGAAGGTCCGTGTCCGGGGGGCTCCGTTGTCGGATCGAAGTCCTCCCCATGGCGCCGCGAGCCGCCGGTGTACTCGCCGATCTTGGTGTAGGCGCTCGGGTTCTTTGTATGCCTCGGGGCCGTCCCGCGGGTTGTAGGTGACGTCGAGGAGCCGTTGCCTTGCCCTTGTGTGACAAGACGAAACGCCATGAACTCATTGCAATCCCGGCCTTGGTGTGCCCGGGACTGCATGGGAAACACAAAGATGATTACAAATAACGTGAATTGAGCATTAGAATAAATGAAGATAAAAATAAAAAGAAGATTACCCAAGTGGCGGCGTACGCGCTGAGGCTCTGGTTGCCCTGGTGATGTGCCGGCCCACCCATCTGCAAGCGGCAGTCCCGGCGTACCTTGTGCTTCTTCGCCCACTCCTCCGAGAGCCACCTATCCACTATCGCCTCCCAGCAAAGACGGTGCAGTGAGCACCATTCAGGACATTGCTGCATGCCAACCAAATATTGATATGTGAGAACATAGAATGATTGCTGCCTAATCTTCAAGGAATGAGTATGAATTGATGTTTCATACTTACCGAGAGGTACTGGTCCCTGGTGAGCTGCATGGGCCTAGCCTCGCTCTTCTTCAGCTGTACACCAAGGACCTCACCGTGGTAGTTCACGATGCACTTTGAGTCGCGCCTCGTAGTAAAGGTCCGCAAGTCGGTTTCTCGGCGACCACCACACACTCGCGCCGCCCGGTCCTCATACCTAGGGTCGCACGTGTAGTAGTCCTGCATAGAGACATCATGTGTTATTGCATTATTAACCAATTCATATTGAACTAGAAACACTCACCCAGAACTCGTGCTTGATCCGCGCCGCAACGGTGCCATAGCCGCCGCTCGGCGGGGCGTAGAAGTGGTCCCACGACCAAGGTGGTGAAGTCACCCCGGCATACGTGACCATGCCAGGGTAGTGCTTCCGAATCAGTAGGCCCATGGTGCCGTTGATGTGGCGCCCCTTTCCGGACACTACTACCCAATTGCTGCAATTGATTAAGAACAATTGTTAGTGTACAATATGATTGTCAACATGTCATATGAAATGGTACTGAAATAATACTTACTCGTCGCCATTTGGTCGGATCACGGGGCGCTCGGCTAGTGGGATCGCCCTACTCGGGAGCTTCGAGGGCCCGCGCAAGTACACTCCTGACGAGGTAGAGCCAGTGGCAGTGGAAGTGGATCCCCCGACTGTCGCTAACGCCGCCTCGGGGTCTGCCTCGTCAGAGGAAGTGCCACCTCCAGCTGTGTGTCCGAAGCCCACCTGCCGGTCGCCGTCCCTCCTCCACCGGCGGGGTGGAAGCCGGCGGCACGGTCCTCTGACGGCGGCCTCTCCTCGTCCTCCTCGTCACCGGCTCCGACACGGGGTGCTCCTCCTCAGTGGGGGGTGGTGAGCGCTCCCTCATGTAGAGGGAGTTGACCGAACGCCGGGACTGTCTTCCGCCCGGCATTTTGGGAGTCCCTGTAATTTCAAAGAGTAAACCAATTAGCACAGTTAGATTATAAATTGTAAGTATATGAAAAGATGCAAACTGAATGAAACATAATTACAATAATGATAATAGTACTAATATAGTATTACATGCACTAGAAATACTCTTCACGATCGGCGACGTGTGGATCATATGTGTCGTCCTCACTATCAACATTGTCATATTGCAACTCTCCTCCTTCATCCTCATCTCCATCGTCCTCATCATTTTCATTGCCTAACAATACTTGCTCTAAAATTTGTATGTCGTGCTCATCTTCCACCTCTTCTCCCTCGTCCTCATCTCCATCATCCTCGATCAAATTCATTGTCTACTTCCATCAAAGCAAGAAATATGTCTATGTCAAACCTCCCTTCTAACCCCTCAGGTTGATAGAAATCCTGTGTGTCAGGGTCAAAGTTGTAATTCTCATCATTTGGGAGTGACAGGTTTACCATGCGGCGATACCAATTGCACAAGGTACCAACCCATTAGATTGGGGTCTTTTTTTTTTACGACCATGGAAGATAATAAACCTGTGTGGCCTGTTGGGCCACAATATAGACATCCTCTCCTTGATACATAGAATCCTCGTCAATTTCCACTAATCCAAGCTCGGGGGTTTTCTCGTGACATTAGGATCAAACCAATGACATTTGAATACAACTGGATTAGGAGCTTTGTGACACTGAAAATCGAGTTCATATATTTCTTCTACTATGCCGTAGTAGTCACACCCATCGGTGCCAGGCGTACGAACTCCAGTATTCGTGGTTTTTCGATTCTCATTTTTCTGCTCATAGTTTCTTGTGTGAAAGCGATAGCCATTCACATCATAAATATTGAATGTCTTGACCCTATAGGCGAAGCCTTTGGCCAGCCCTTTCAACTCAGCATCCATTTGTCCATCTTTGCGGGCCTGCAAGGTGAGGCCGCATAGATCGTTACATTACTCACTCGTAGGAGTAAAGTGGGATGACAAAGTTTGAGGAGATACCTTCGTATTGAACCAGGAAATGAAATCAGGCGCACCGTCTTTGAGTAGACTATCTTCTTCCTGAGGAGAAGGAGGCCTACTCCCTGTCCAATATGTATTCAGAAATTCCCTGAAAAACAAGAGACAGGTAGGTTGGATATATAGAGGATAGTGATAACGTATGTAACAAGCTCATTGAGAACTTACTGTACATAAGGCTTCACTTCATCAAGATTCAACAACACATAAAGCATGATAATGCGCCATTCATCATGCCTTAAGTTTTTGGTGCCCGGTGCGCTTGCCTTTCCGAGTTGCCCCTTGAACAGACTGAGGCTAGATGAACTCTCGTTAGTGTTATAACGAGTGGGAGGATTGTGCGCACTGGGAAGGGTATCCTTATAGTATGTTGTTGTGAAGTTAGACACCTCTTCCAGAATGAATGCCTCTGCAACAGAAGCCTCAATTTTGGCTTTATTTCTACACTTTTTTCGAAGAATCTTTAGACATCTCTCGATCATATAGCACCAACGGGCTTGCACGGGTCCCCACATTCGGGCCTCGTACGGTAGGTGTAAAATCATATGCTGCATCGACGTGAAGAACCCGGGTGGAAAGATCTTCTCCAACTTGCGTAGCAACACAAAGGTGCCACTTTCTCTAAGTCATCAATCATGTCTCGAGATAACTCCTTAGCACAAAGCTGTCGGAAGAAATAGCTCAACTCTGCCAGCACACGCCACACATGGTCGGGGAGATATCCCCTAGTCATCGCTGGAAGGAGCCTCTCAATCCATATGTGGTAGTCATGACTCTTCATCCCTAAGACTCGCATAGTGTCCAACTTGACTCACCTACTCAAATTCGCGGCATACCCATCTAGAAACTTTAAGCTCTTAATCCACACCAGGACTTCCTTCCTTTGGTCTCTTTTTAATATAAAATCGGCCGCAGTCCTTTTCCATTTGCCCCCCGGCACGTGAGGCTTCATCACTTGCTTTGGTCTATCACACATCGTTGCTAGGTCAAGTCTAGCCTTCACGTTGTCCTTGGACTTATCTGTGTCCATGAGTGTTCCAAAGAGAGCCTCGGCGATATTCTTTTCTCATTGCATTACATCAATGTTGTGTGGACGAAGAATGTCATTGAAATAGGGGAGCCTAGTCAAGCCCGATTTATAAGTCCATTGATGTTCTAGACCATATCCAATAAAACCACCTTTACGTTTATCCTCTTTGAGAGCTTCTATCTCAAAGACGGACCTCGGTAGGGGTCATAATGTGAGGTATAGGGTCGGTGATTTGAACTCCTTTCCTAAAGTGCTTGACATCAAGTCTAAATGGATGGTCAAGAGGGAGGAATTGACGATGTTGGTCAAATGAAGAAAACTTGCCCCCATCTTTAGACGAATGAACCTCACAAAGACTCCCTGCATATTGGGCATGGAAACTTGCCTTGAACACACCACGCCACGCAGAATATTCCATACGCCAGAAAAAGTCATGAAGGGAGTACTGGTACCACACATGCATTGTGAAGTTCTTCTTTGTAGCTCGGTCATATGTCAGTACACCTTTTTCCCAAGCTTGGATCAATTCATCAATGAGAGGCTCTATAAACACACCCATCTTGTTGCCCGGGTGTCCAGGAATTATGAGCGACATAAACACGTTCTTGGGTTGAAACATGACGCCGGGGGGAAGATTGAGGGGGATCACAAATACAGGCCAACAAGTGTACGGGGCCGCCATCATTCCATAGGGGTTGAACCCATCTGTTTGCCCGATTACAACACGTACATTGCGAGCCTCCGAGCTTTATCATGATGTATGGCATCGAAATGCTTCCACGCATCACCATCCGATGGGTGTACCATCTTGTCAGTGTTGTATCTTTTCCCATGTTTGTGCCATATCATTTGTTTCGCGGACTCCTCTGTCATGTATAGCCGTTGGATCCTCGGTATGAAAGGAAGGTACCGTAGGACCTTTACGGGGATACCGGGGGTGTCCCTTTTGCCTTCAATAGGTTCCACCACATACCTAGGGGATTTGCACTTTGGACAGTGTGTTGCTTTCTCATGATCTTTCCAAAATGGGACACACCCATTTGGACAAGCATGGATTGGCTCATATGGCATCTTAAGTGCACGAAGAAGTTTCTGTGACTCGTACAAGTTCTTCGGCAAAACATGACTCTCCGGAAGGAGGGATGCAACCACTGCCAACAACGAATCAAAGTTGTCTCGACTCATGGCACATCATGACTTCAACGCCATTAGGCGTCCCAATGGCATCTAATCGTGAAACCGTTGTCTTCTCGTGAAGGGGCTTCGAGCGGAAGACAACATTTAAATAATACGCCTTCGCGGTTTCCTCCGGCTCGTCCTCAAATTCTTCACCGAACCGTGCCTCCCGAAAGTCATCCATCCATTCGCCACCCCAGCTTCTCCATCAAAAAGCGCCGAGGCGTGGTCTCACCACCTCCTCCCTAATACGATCAGCTTCACCATGATGGATCCAGCAGGTGTAGTTTGGCGTGAATCCATACAAGACAAGATCTTCCCCCACGTGCTTCTTGCTCTTTTCTTACACGGTTGTCACATTTGAAGCAAGGACACGGCATTCGATCGACCCTTTAGCAGCCACGCCAAAAGAATGCTCTAAGAAAGCATTAGTCTTAGTCATCCATTCTGCGGTCAATTGTGCGTGCCCGTGTACATCCAATCACGGTTCTCCATCGTCTGGCATATATATATATGTAAGGGTGTAGCATAACTAGGAATTGCATCCGCACGCCGTTCCTACTCTCTAATAGGTGAGGATAGGTCCTAATCCCACCCACGGATGCGTACATGAGGTTGGTTTCATGCTCCCCCTCCGGTTCGAGACAGAATTTCGGCAAGACCTCCCGCTGTTCTCCCGATACACATCCTTGTGTGTATCCGGAGAACAACAGAGGTGGTGATGCTGAAAGTCTGTCTCGAACCGAGGGGTGCATGAAAACCAACCTCATCTACGCATCCGCTGGCTGTCCAAAATACGTGGACAATCAAAAGAGATACGGTCGAGATATGCAAAAAGATCTCTGCATTCCTCCGATCGTATCTCTTTCAGACGGGAGACGCCTAACTGGTTTACGTGAATTAAACATGCATGCAAAGGAGTGGGGGTTATACCCTAGGTGTCGGTGAGGTCAGGCTAGCGGGGCGGTGGCGAGGTGACGCAGTGGAGAGGCGAGGCAGTGCAGGCAGACCAGCAACGCCGATGAAGTCGATCGGGGTCGCCGACTCTCTCCCACGGATCACACACTGCAAAAGAGAACATTAGTTACTATCCAATGAAAATTTCGGCAGAACCTCCCCTGCACGGGGAGGTCCCCAAAACCTGCAAAACACATAGGCACGAAGGCCAACAAGCACATATACATACCAAACATAGACACAAAGGCCAACGACCCAACTTACCACACATAGGCACGAAGGCCACATTTGGAAAGAAGTGAAAAAAATAACCATCTATAGGCAGGAAGATGGCACCGCTCGAGCTCATGAATCAAAATGGCAGTGCAGTTGCTTCCATACAACAAATCAGAGGTGCTGCCGAAATTCTCATTGGAGTGCAGCATGCATACAAGTGAAGGTGAAGCATGCAGTAAGTTGCGGTTTGGTGAAATTGGACTGTACCAGCGTTTTGGCCTTGCCTAATTCGAATCTCACAGAGATATTGCAGACAAAGTAGCAGTCACATTCACGAACAAATTCCAACAAGAAATGCTAGTATCTCACTACGCAGACCATTCTACATGATATCCTAAGCCTAGAAAATAGACAGGCTACCAAACAAATATCTCCCATCAGCTGGGGAAAAGTTCAACGTAAATATTTAGTGGCTACATGCGCACCAGGCAACCACACATGTTTTGCACCACGATTTCTACACATTTCTAATTAACACAATACACAGGCAAGAAGTCAACGACAAGATACATGTTTTGCAGTAACAAGCTAGGCAAGCATCATTTCAGTTTGACGATAAAATAGTTTTCTTACCTAGGTGAGGAGGCACGAGTAGTGGTGCTGAAGGGCGGGTGACGCCGGGGTGGCAGCGGGACGGCGGGCGGGTGGTCGGCAGGTCCGACACCGGGCGGGCAGCAGGGTGGGCAGCAGCAGGGCGTGGCGGGCGCTTATGGCCCTCGCCCGCCCGGCACCGGCAGGCGGCAGGGTCGCGAGGCGCAACAACCCGGGCGGCGCTGTCCTCACGTGGGGTCGGGCGGGGCGGCGTCGCCGGGCCCGGAGGCAGGCGTCGCTCGTGGGCCGCGGGGCAGCGGGAGCGCAGCCGCGCCAAGAGCCGCCGGGCGCGGGGCGCGATGGCGGCACGCTGGCCACGAGGCCGACGGGCGTAACGGGCCACCGGGGTCCGGGCGCGGTGGGGGCGGCACGCGCACCGCGGGGTGCAGCCCAACGGGAGGGGGAAACGCCGGGGAGGGAAGCGCCGGGAGGGCCGGGCCGGCGGGCCGCACGCGTCGGCGTCACGGCCGCCGCCAGCGGCCGACGCTGGGACGGACGGCCGCGGGCCGGGAAGGGACGGGGACGGGCGGCGGCTCGGCGGCCGGACGCCAGCGCAAGACGCCTGCCCGGGCGGCGGCGCAGGGCACGGCCCGGGCGGCGGGGAGCGGCGGCGGGTGGGCCGGACCTCCACGGCGCGGGACGGCGACGGGCGAAGCGGCGGAGACGGCCCGGCCGACGGCCGGGCGGCGTGGATGGGTGGCGGCGTGAGAGAAGAAAATGAGAGGATGAGAGGGAGGAAACCGAACCTGTTTCCTGTGTAGGGGGTGGCCGGCTTTGCCGAGTGCCGTGATCTGGCACTCGGCAACGTGGGCGTGGCAGGCTTTGCCGAGTGCCTAGGGTTGGCACTCGGCAAAGAACAAACTTTGTCCAGTGCCAAACCTAGGCACTGGGCAAAGATTTTTTTTTTTTGAATTTTGGCTCCAAATTTTTTTTGAGGCTTTTATACAATGCCACAAAAAACATTTCAAAGTTTGGCATATTTTCAATGATATTTGTTATTTATCTCTTGTTATTTTATTTTTCTAAATCTTTATGGAAAAAGGTCAGTTCAACTAGAGATGCATCGAAAAATGGTTTTGCTTGGTTCCCAAAATGTTATCTTTATTTGTTATCATAATGTTAGGCTAATTCTTAGGACGGTCTCGGAATTTCGATGAACGTGTGGCAAGGGCTGGCCCGCCTATGTGTGTGCGATTTGTTTTTAATAATAAAAATGTAAACGCTGCGTTTCAAATATTATGAAACTTGGCGACAAGTAATGATATCATATGCATGTGTTGTGGTAAAAATTTGAAAAAGTTTCGAGCATATTGTGACGTACGTGTACACAAACCAGAACTATCTCACATGTGATATAAGACACGCATCTGATGATGTTTGGGATTCTGAGCACCATTCATCGTCACATGCTCCAAACTTTTTAAAATTTTTTCCACAGCACACACATATCATTTCATAACTTGTCACCAAGTTTCATAATTTTCGAACTCATTTCAATTTTATATAATTAAAAAAGCGAATCGCCCACACGTAGGCAGCCCTACCCCTCCCGCACGTTGATCAAAATTCTAAGACTGTTCCTGGATTTAGCCTAAATTTATGATAACAAACAAGAATAACATTTTTGGAACCAAATAAAATCAATATTCGATGCACCTGCAGTTCAAAACTTTCTCTTCCTGAAAAAAATAGAAAAACAAAATAACTAGAGAAATATAATAAAATGCACTAAAAATGACCCAACTTTCAACATGTTGTTTGTGGCACTGTATCAAAGTCTCAAAAAAATTTTGGCGTCAAAATTCAAAAAAAAATTATATACTTTGCCGAGTGTCAAAGTTTGGCACTGGGCAAAGCACCTTCTTTGCCGAGTGCGAGGACTTGGCACCGGGCAAAATTACCTCCTTTGCCGAAAGTGCCGGGATTTGGCAATCGGGCAAAGTACATTCTTTGCCGAGTGCCTAACACCCGGCACTCGGCAAAGTTAACGGGACGGATGCCGCCCCGCTGACGCCAGCCTTTTGCCGAGTGCTCGCCTTTGCCGGGGTGGGCACTCGGCAAAAGAAACCCTTGCCGAAAGTGTCTTGGTTTGCCGAGTGCCGCACTCGGTGAAGAGTTCTTTGCCCAGTGTCTTTCTTTGCCGAGTGCGGCACTCGGCAAAGATAGTCTTTGCCGAGTGCCCGATATTTGGCACCGGGCAAAGAGTTTAGCACTGGGCAAAGTCTGAGTTTCCTGTAGTGCACGCGTGGTTGATACATTTCTAGTTATTGTGCAGCCTAAATTCGCTCCCATGCATGGTTGCTTCAGTCATCCTTTGATGCTATCAAGGACTAGGGCAACCATGCATACATACATACATACATACATACATGGCTAGTGTTCCTGAGAATTTAAACTTTTTGTAGACAATATATAATTATATATATTGTGTGTATCCTTGTTTAGGTTCTATGCCGATCTTGGTCCAATAGAGGCCGCGGAAATGACAGAAGCTTGGGTGAAGATGATGTTCCTGGACGGGTGCTTCATCCTCAAGCACCTGTACAACTACGGGGCTGGCGTCGACGAAGATGAGCTGCACCAGACGAGGTGGGCAGCGGCGCAGCTGCGCAGCGACCTCACCTTGCTCGAGAACCAGATCCCCTTCACCGTGCTGCTGGCGCTGTTCGACCCACCTGGCGCCACAGACCCTGGCGCTGCACGGCGCTAGCAGCAAGAAGAAGAGGCGCAGCAGGCTGCTGGACATGGCGCTTTGGTACATGCTCAAAGGCTCGTCCTTGCCACTGAACAAGAGGCCCACGGACGAGCTGCGCGTGGACACCGAGAGGCCAATCGACCACCTGCTACACCTGCTCCACGTGGCACACTGCGCCCAGCTCGACGCCGCGCAGAGGCGCCGGCGATCGCCGGAGAGAGACCTGCAGGGTTTCTTCTCGACCCTGCCCATCCGGCTGATGAGGCTGCTGCGCTGCCTATGCATGTGTGAGCGCGGCCCGGGCGACATTAATCTCGACGGCGACGGGACGGAGAACGTCCCGTCGGCGGCGGAGCTCAAGGCCATGGGCATCTGGATCACCAGGACGGCGACGACGACGACCACGGGGCCTGGGCCCCACGGCGGGGCGCTGCTCGACGTGCGCTTCATGGCGGACCGCGTGAGGCTGGAGATCCCGCCGCTGTACGTGGAGCAGAGCACGGCGCCGCTGCTGCAAAACCTCATCGCGTTGGAGCAGCAGGTGGGCGCCGACGACGGCCGTGACTACTACACCTCCTACGCCTTCCTCATGTACAACCTGGTGAGCACGCGGGAGGACATCACCCTGCTGCAGGATCTCCGCATACTGCACAACATTATTGGAAGCGATAAAAAGGTCAGCCTGTCTGTAATGCAACCTCAGCTCGTCACTTTTTTCGACTTTACATTTTGCCAAAAACTAAATTTGTTCCAACCTTCAGGGCCTGTTTGATATAATATTTGACTTAGCCAAAAAAAAAAAATCTACATCTCTCTCTTGCATAGTTATGATAAATGGGCACTATACTACCACCCTAGAGATAATAGGATAGAGAAAATATATATGGAACAAAAAATCTTACACAAGAAGTGCACTTTTGGAAGCAGCATGAAGTACTTGGATAAGTATAGGACGTGTTAGGTAACTGAATTTTTACCCTTCTATGTTCCTGGCAGGTCATTAATTATTTCAAGAACTTGTGCGTGTGGAACCGGCGCAGTGGATTGAACCACATTGAGAAAGTGCTGGAAGCTCTGAGGATATGTAGAGGGTTGCATGTGTACCGTGATTTGGCAGAGGTGAAGAATTACATCAACAGCCCGGTCAAAAATACTTCTGCTCATCATTTCTGCAATGGTTGCATTGTCCACCATCATGCAGGCTCTCGTGGCCATCCGACCACCAACCGGGCACTGATCCACCCAGCATTACAACTAAAACATACATGCTACTACACACTCTTGCAACACATTCAACATTCATCAATCCGATACAAATAAATTTCATAGGAACACAAAACTATATGTTTATTAAAGTTTTAACAAGTGGTGCCCATTTTGTATTCATATGATATGACAAATACTACTCATCTTAAGTATTAGACTCTACTACAAAATAAGCCAGCCCTCAAGAGTGGTGGCACAGGAAAGCTCCTACATTAGCTTTCCTTGTGTATATTCACTATTTTAGTTATGTAGAGACATTCTACATTATCTCTATGTAAATGCAATCATTTCGCAAAATGTGTAATTGTGATGCTTGTCTCTTTGATTGAAAAGACAATTCGATAAATATCTTTATGCTCAAAGGCATATATAATAGTGTATCTCTATCTGCTAGCTCAACTAGAAATATGTTAATAAAAAATGATATATTCATAGTAATAGATCCCCGAACTCATGACCTGATGCAAAGACAACACATGGGCAATCTCGACTTGTTAGACAAGTCAACCTCGCACAACTTTTTCTTTTTATATTTAGTATAATTTATATATATGTGTAGTTCACTACATGCCTCAAACATCAAAATATTCTATCTAGAATATTAGAAGGAATGGTGCAATTATGTCCCTATGAGGTCAAAGTAAAGGTGTCTAGTGTATTAACATCTTATAAAATGACTTAAATGGATGTCTCTCTGTAATTTCCAATGTCCCAAGCAGTGTCTCAAAACTCAAGACTCCTTCCAAGTTGACATAAGAAGTATCTTTATAATATATTATTTCATATTCATTAAACCAAATAAAAAATGTTTAAATTGTCACTACATAAGCTTATTGGCATCATTAAGCTAATAATAGGCAAAAAGTTCATGGCCCTCACACCACATTGAAGTAGCGGCGACCAATGGGAGAGATCGAGAATAACGTGTGGCTACTGCAAGCCCTCGCAGAAGCTGTTGAGAACAACACGAGACATAATCAATCACATAATGAAAAGCTAACCACCTCTTTAGGACCACCTAGCTTGTTTTGCTAATTGGGATTGTCATCATTTCTACTAGGATCTAAATGTTCTCTTATAGATTTTGCCTGCGGTTCTAATTATCCAAGTTTATAGCTAGAAATTGTAAACTGGCAGTGATGCTAGGCATTCAAAAATTAATGTAGACTATAGAAAAAAAAGAATCATTTGAAGTCTACATTGCGAGTACAGAGACTACAAACATTCAACCTTTTACCAACTAGGTCAATAGTCGAAGTCTACAAATAGTTACAATACAACCAATTCACAAATATTCTTCTAGCACCTGAGTGGGGTCTCAGAGATACAAGAGCATGTCGTAGGAAATGGATAGAGCCAAACAGGGTGCATAATGTTTGGAGTCTGTGATGAGCAAGTGGCCACCGATGGCTAAACACAAACCAACAACTATTAAAGTCATGATGATGAGGAACTGGTCTTCGCTGGCTAAATGCAAGCCAAACAACCTACTAGGACACCGAATAACACTATATTGCTACCATGTCGCCCTAGCTTTGGCGTGGCTCTATCTTCACAAGCAATCTTCTAGTATCTTTCTCATGCATCATCTCGACTATAAAACAGAAGCTGTATGCCATAGAGAACACACATGTTGATACTATACACAAGTGGCCATAACACATGCAAGGGACCTAGCTAAGCTAGCCTCTCCTGTATCCTGGAGGCATCTGGACGCATGTTTTATAACCGGTGGTAAGTAGAATTAACAGTGGAGAATCAATGAATTGGGAGTTAGGTAGATCCACCAAGAAAGAATACTGCCGGTTAAGTAATATATAATATATATCGGATCTTTTGAGTCTTTCAGCTAACCTAGGTCTGAAGGTCGGTCGGAACTAAATTGACTAAGCAAAATTGGGTTATCTGAAAGTCAGAACTAAATTAGAGACCAATTTTTTTATTCCAGTTTATTTTGGTTTTGGTTCCGTTTATTTGAGTTTAGTTCTCGGTTAATTTTTCCATCTCCTACCGAGTAGTGGCTTGACTCGACAGAGATAAATCACTGCTAGGTTATACGTAGTTATCACTACCGGTTTACAACTTGATACGGCAGTGATATATCACTGTCGGGTCATGGTTTGAGGCGGTAGTGATAGATGACATCAGTGTCGCGTGAGTATCTTTCCACCAATTTTCACGGTTGTTAACTAAAATTAACTTCCTCCTTGTTCCATTTAATTTGAGTTGCGCTTACTCAGATTAAATGTCATTTAAAAAAGGGGACGATTTTGTGGCTGCTGACATATTTTCTTTCTAATCGCGTCGATCGACATCATCAACACAATTATTTGACAACGGAGTGATTCGTTCGTCCGGTCAATTAATTACTCCCTCTGTTCTAAATTATAAGTCGTTTTGACTTTTTTGGTACATTTATTTTGCTATGTATCTAGATATATTATTATAGCTAGATACATAGTAAAATAGATGTACCAAAAATATCAAAATAACTTATAACTTGGAACGGAGAGAGCATACAAGATAATGACTAGCTAGGAGCTTAATTAATTAACGATCTAGCTTTGGTGAATGGGCCCAGAGATGTCCGCGGCGCCTTTGCCTCCGTCGGCGGCCGACGACGAGTACTGTCCCCTTAGCCGCGGCGCAGGTCCGCAGCTGCCGCAGCATAGCATGCTGGCCTTGTTGTCTACCTCGTCGTGCTGGCCAGGAAGAGCGACCACCTCAAGATCATGATCGGCCTCGAACAAGAAATCAGCTCGTTGTGACTTCTCCATCAGGTCCTGCCAAAGAACAACAGATAGATATGCTGCGCAAATTAGCTAGCTAGAATTCATCGATGCCCATGCATGAATCGGAGGATATATGTGTGTATATATAAACTCTGTATTACAAATGTTAATTATAGTACTTACCATGATCTTGAACTTGATCTATTGATGAACTGCTTGCTATATGGACTAATTGCTTTGTAGAGCGCCGCTCTCTCGTTGCGATGAATCAATATGAGCTACAACCGCGTTACGTTACATATATATATAGGGAAAGGAAGAAAAGGAGAAGTACATTGCTTCTTCATGGCGTCCAATGCATTTGCCAGCAAAGAAAGCAAAGTGTGAGATTCGTTGCGCGTGCATCGGCTGTAAGCCAGCTACTGCCCAGCAGACAGAGTCACATTTTCACATTGAGCATATATTCCATTCCATAATGAACAAATTAAAACAGACGGCGCCCCTGAACTCGACGCAAGCCGGCCGTTTCCTGCTCAACTGGGAGCCGCAAACTTCTGCCGCGGCGCCGCCACACATTATTTATATTTATTTATAGGAGCAGAATTTCTCGGTGCGACTTTTAATTCATTGGCAGAAACATCGGCCAAACACCATGTCAATTCGGTGCTCATGTGTGAGAATATAGTCTGATTGACACAGCTCCAACTCCGAGATGCACCAATTAAAAAAAAATCAGAGATCAAGTCGGATCATCTGTAGTACTTTTCTAAATCAAATTCTTTTTTAAAAAAGTAATTGTATTTAATGTAAACTATGAATTAAATGGTTCATTTAAATGCCCTTGGCATACATCCACCTTGAGATACAAGATTTTCTAGAGCTACAAACACATAGCCCTAAAAATTCACATATTTTTTTGGAGCTAAAGCTCTGCCAAGTTGGGCTCCTCATGTTATGTGTTTGGGCACCAAATATTTTTAAAAAAATATATGCATATATATTATATAGTTCTCGATGGCTTTTTCATACAATTTTTTCAACTATACATAATCAAAACTAATGTCTAATAATGATTAGCTTATGCAACATATATGTTCACTAACAATAAGTCTAGCAAGATTAATATTAGTTTCATTGGCAATAGTGAGATCTTAGGTTCGAATCCATGAGTCACACCAATTATTTTTTTTTAAGGCTCACAAACCCTTTAGAACTGATACTAAAGGATGCTCTTCAATCCCGATCCCAAGTCCTAGTTGA